>JARFOC010018733.1:0-10276 GCA_031763485.1 Osmoderma eremita
ATTTTTTTACCTTCCTATCGCCGACGACTAATTTTGGTCATATGAGTTACTAGAGGATACGACGACATTTTAAACAAGTATGTATGTACGTATATATGTACCTATATAAACAATACGTATGTAAAACAAAAACGAAAAATCTCTTACCACCTTAACGAGTGAGGAGCTCTAGATACGTAAGTTGTTATTCCTTTGTAGATTCTACTGAAGGTGACAACTTAGTTGCCAAAATACGTATCTACAGCTCTTCACTCGTTAAGATAGTACTTAAGGGTATTTTTTGTTTTAGGTTTACTATTTCAAGTCGCCGTATTCTATTATTTAATGCATATGTATTAAGTATGATCTTAACTTCGACACTCTAATGTGATGTAGTACCTTACATTAAGATGTGTCAAAGTTAAAGATCATATACCGTATTTATTCTAGTTGGAGACGCGCCTTCAATAACCGCCGCACTCTAATAAACGCCGCATCTTTGTGGGAAGTGCACACAATCAACGTCAGAAGTTGGTAGGGGAATCCCCGTTAACCACATTCAAATTGAATCCCGTATGTGATACTCTAAAACGATGTCGTTTTGAATCAAAACTAAGTTGTAATACAATTGTTTTCAGATGGATAGTAAAAGAATAAAAATGAGGATTCGGTTTGATTCGAAATAATAAACGTCGCACCTCTTTTAAACGCGGCAAAGATAGATACCCTGAATGATTTAACCGCCGGGGCGCTTATTAGAATAAATACGGTATGTTGTATATATTGATGATGATAGAAAAAATGTGTCACAAATTTGAGAGGGGAGATAGTAGGGCCTGTAAAATGCAGATAATGCTTAATGAAGGAGAAACGATACATTTTTCATAAAAGAAAAAAACTTCATTACGTGTGAACCGGGCTTCATCTGTAAGTAATAACTATATATTTAAAAAAATCTTTATATAGAATGCATTCATTAGGACCTTTGTGCATATTTTGGGCAATACTATCCATCCTCAAGGTTCGTGACACAATTTTTTTTAAACACAGGCTGATTCTTTTTCGACCCTTATCATGAGGATTTCGCTGGTTGGAGATAGCGGGTAGGTTTAAATTTGACAGAGTTGCCAAAAGAGAAAATGGTTCTGTGACAAATGTCTTTTGAGATAAAAAAAAACGGAAGCACTTTTATTTGGCTTTGCGTGGAAAAACTAAGAACACAGATCTCTATTGATTTTCTATCCATAATGTACTGGCCATTATTAACTTTCTATTTCTTATCGGCGCCATATTGGATTTTAACGCCGTCGGAAATAATTTTTTTTCTGATTTCAATCATGTTGACAAAAGTTTTTGATACTATGCTTTAATTGACGAAGAATACATTGTAAAGTTGAATAAAGTCATCATTCATTAATAATGGATAAATGTTGTTACACCAACGAGTGAGATAGGTATTATGCATCGAGCCGAAATACAATAATAGTGAGTGCAATATAGTTTCAATTGTATGCAGAACGACAGTAGCCATCATCACATGGTACCACTTGGTCGAGGATGGATCGTTTGTCTAACAGCGTAATTTTTATGTTAACAGGCATTTGAACGATAATCAACGGGGTATTTAACAAATGGCAAAATAAGGGTTTCAATGTATTATTGCCGATGCGAAATCGGACCGATAGAGAAACAAGAGCGTAGAGCTTAAAGATACTACTACATTGACAAAGGACCTAGACCTTGCCTTTTTATACCTAATATATAGTAAACGTTTAGGTAAACAAGTTCATGATTAATTTAATATGTGTTTAACCGTTTCTTGAGTAAAAATGAGAATATTATGATTGTACGGGAATATATAACATATACCTATACATTCATATGTAAACGCACGTACAACATACGTACGTACATATAGGTATCAAAACCCAATCTAAATTCGTAATTTAGATACTAACCGCGTTTTTAATGAAACATCGATTCACCTTTGGCCACAAAAACGCATTAAAATGAAACGAATGTAAATGAAAATTCGGCTCCGAAACCGCGAAACGGACAACAAAGTATATTTAAATTAAAATTTACCTTCACATGTGCGTTTCGTAGCAATCGTTTCGCCACGGGTAGATGGAGTAAAATGGTAACAGTTGGCGCTTATTGCAAGTATTGCATACTCTACACGTAGGTATACATATGGATGTACTATCAGCTCCAACCATAATGTCGTGCGTCTGCCAGGAGTGTAACAAACCGCTTCACGTTCTATCTACCTATCTATCTCGTGTATGTTTATTAACATTCACCATCTATCATATACCATTTTTTTAAGATTATGTTTGCATTATTCGCAAGTAAGAACTTTCAATTTATAATTCAGATGACATTTTATAACGTATTTTCTAATGTAAACGTGCGGTCATTGATATTGACCTTGTTGTTGTTCTCTTTCTAATAGAAACGTATTTTTTTAACAGATACCATTCGAACGTGTTTCTCTAAACAATATATAAAACCCTATATTCCGAAATTTAAAAAAAAGGTGTAGACAAGACAGTCGATGATCGGTGTGGACATATTCTGGATTTATGTTTAGTGCCATTACAGCCTATTTTATTCATGCGATTAGGTATATAATGTTTGAAAATGTTGATGTTGTACGTGTATTTTATCTATTTTTTATTATCTAAGTTGGCATGTTTAGGTATATTTTGTCATAATATATTAAAATTGCAATAGTAGTAAAGTTATTAAAATATCTAATATATTTACTTATTTTCCAGGTAATATATTTGTTTAAGTGTTATTGAAGTGGTGGTGATTTGCTGCACAATATATCTTCCAAGGTAATGCCTACTAACATTTCTTTTCCTTTGTAGATTATTCTACTGAAGATGGTAAGGAAGGTGTTTTTTGTTTGAGTTTTACTACTGCAATGAATTCCTTTTATTTATGTCAAGTTGACACAAGCCGGGCAATTTCTGAATGACAATTAACTGACACTTAATTTAAATTTTAATGACTTAAGACCGATTTTACAATGACAGTATAAACACTGAAATAACTATTCCATGGAATAACTTATACGAACGTTTATTCTTGTGGTTAATATCTGTTCTGTCTGTTGTTGTTGTTTTTAACAGGAGTATAGTTATTCGGGGTATAACATGACAGATCTAGCAACTGACACTTGTCACGAATGACTTTAATCAAACACAGTGACATAAAATGAGCGATAAACGTATTAGATGTCTTAATTTTAATAGCGAAGAAGCCGAGTATTTAGTTTTGTTGATGGACAAACATCGAAATATTATAGCTTTGTAGAACCCAAAAATTTTTTGATATTTACATATAAGACTATATTTGCAGATTGTAAGAAAACAGATCACGTAACGAATGAAACCAAAAAGAAGGAATGGGAAGCACTAGCAAATGAGTTTTGATGCCATCTGCGGAAGTGGTAGAACGGCTAAAATGCTTCGCAGTAAGTGGGAGGCATTGAAAAAAAGAAGCAAGAAAAAGGAATACGCAGAAATAAAATGCGACTTATACAAATCCTTACAACTGAATGACTATCAGAGAAAAAAAAGTTAGAAATAATTGGTGTAGGTAGGTGGTACAGGTACCACAAATGAATTTGATTCAGACACTATGTTTGGTATGTTTGTAGTATTTTAACCATAATACGTACCTAGTTTCATTTTAAGAGAAAATGATTTTCTGTCTGCCTCGACCTTTACTTTTGAATTAGCTACGTAAACCCACATTGCAGTTACATACTTCAATTGAAAGCATAAATACAATGCCCGAATTCTAGACATCCGTGTGTAATATATTACTCGTTTTCAAATCTCAATATCAAATACTTTATCTAATACCCTTAGTGTGTGTGTGTCTGAAGTGTACCACCCTCTCCTGTCTTCCCTCGTCTTGCCGTCACTCGTTCCACTCCTACCAAATCTTCCTCAATACACTTTTCCAATCACCCCTTCTTTTGCAGTCGTTTTCTCATCACTATCTTTTCTTTATGCCGCTCACAAACTTTACTTTTTTTTTACTTTTTCAGACTTTGCAATTTATTTATTCTTATTTAATTCGTTGCTGCCGTAACTATCTCAAATATCCCTGTCATCATTACCACGGCAACGGTTTCCAAGCTATACTAACAACATACAGCCGTCCTCCTCGTCCTCCGGGCTCTATGGTGGCAACTTGAGCTCGGTTAATTCCACTGGTGCTTCGTTCTTCGTCTGGTAGACCCGCGTTGTAATGTATGAAATTCCTCCAAACCCTTTTGTTGTGCGGTGTTGTGTGATGTGTAATTGTATTATATTAATTTTACAAAATATTAAAAAAATAAAGTATTCTTTGATTTAGTAATATTTTTTATACCCATTAATTCTCGCTGGCTAGACTCATATTACCCTTACTCCCTACAAAACAGACACCACCTTTACCGATTGAGCCGCGGATATGAATAGAAACTCTAATATTAAATTCAAATAGCAATCGTATAAACATATATAATATAATATGTAATAAGCAGGCTGCGCACGGTCTACATTATCATAGACTTTACTATATAAAAACGTTTCTTGTAATCACACTATTGAATATAATAGTGTGCATAACAAAAACGTATCATAGTTTGAGACCTTGTTTTCAGTACGCACCGCTTAATAGGCTGAAGTATCCCCACATTTAGATATAGGTAGATATCTACCTACTGACAAATAAACGACCACGTTTCAGAGTTCTGACGTGAATGAATCGTCGTGTAGTATTCTGAACGACCCACGTATACCAGCTTTTTTTCCCAATTTATTTACTGAGAAATGTAATTTCTTTTCAAGTCGTCTATTTGCTACAAAGATTTCACCAAGTGTTAATAGTCAAAATATGGCGGTTGCTCCTAACCTCCTAATATATACATATTACAGGTGTATATTTAAAAATTTAACCGGATTAAAACTGGCTGTAAAAACATTTATCGTATATCCATAGTACTAATGCTGGCGTTGAAATTTTAACCGGAAGAGGATTTTATGCCGGAATGCAAGTGGAATTTTAGGTTAGGATACTAGCGACATCTGAAGTAGAATAAATATGGTGTATGGTGGTGTATGGTGTAACCAGCGTAAAATGCGATCATTCGAACGTAAAGAAGGAAAAATGAAAGTATGATGGTCTCAATAATGGGAAGACGAAAATTTATGACAATGTAATGTTATTTTATGAATCCCTATTAAATTCATTTATTCCGCCAAATGTAACGCACATAACATGGAAATTATCTCAATCGTACGCTCGGCGCCCTCTATTGAAATTATTTCCAACTAGCGCTAACTAAGTGATTATAGGTTTGTTCGCGTTGGCCAAAACGTTGTGCAGTCAATCGCATGCACGAGCGCCATAATTAATGTGAACGACGTTCGATTTGGATTCCAGAATTTGCAACTTGTGACAGTTCGTCGAGAAGTGATGACGATGATATTTGCGATATGTGAATATGATTGCAACATATTGCAAATAGGATAAAAGTATGGGTGATTACTTGTAAAATAATATAAAGCTATTAAAAAAATATTATCTGTATCACATCTATGCAAATAAACAAAATTACCTGTATAAATAGACACTAATTGCGAACTTGTTGTTTGTGTTTCAATTATTCCTACATGGAAATAATTACGTTGGGTGAGAGTGGGAACGTAGGTAACAGGTGTGCGCGATGAATGCCCGCCCGGTTAGTACCAATTTGCGACAGCTTATGTGGTTGCCTATTGCCACGGCATGATCAATCTAGATATTTGAAAAAAAGACCCCGGAGTTAAATAATCATGCTTGCGTCAAGACAACACAAACAGTACCGCCTAATAGAGTTGCTAAAATCGGCGTTATAACATCGTTTTACGGCCATTGGTTGGGTTAACAAACTTTCTTTGTTTACATTTCATTATTTTTACCTCATGACGCAGAGTGCCAAATCGAGCAAACTTTATATCTATCAGGTTGGGCAGTATGAAATTATTATTAAAAAAAGAGATATACAATTATTTACTATTATTATTTAATACTAGCAAATTGGACCGTCTTACCAAAACGGTAGATTCCTGAATTGGTGATCAACATGCTGTCAAACCTACCCAAAGAATGCGCCTTTAAAAACGTGATGATTTATGACTTTTTAAAATGAAAACGAAGGCTTTCACGGCCACAGCCAGTGTCAGATAAACTTGTTGGTTGCGGGGGTTTGAACCGTGTTATTAGAGAAACGATAGATCTCGATGTTTCGCCCACAATCGTAAGGCTCTTTTTCAGCAGAAGCCATAGGAGAGAAGAGGAGAAGAAACAGGGGGAGTGAGTGAGAGAGCGAAATGAAAGTTGGCACGGCAACTCAACGTGGCAACTTGGGTTTCTCTCTTTTTTTCTCATTATCTAAAAGTCCCTTTAGATTATTATTGTTTGTGAAACGTCGATACCTCTAATATGACTCGGTCCATATCCCGGTTTTTATCACACTGTGCCTGTTTACTTAGTATTTGACTATAGTTATTTCTTTTTATATATGATTTTTTATAAGCTTCTATATGAATTTTCATCTATACGATAATGCCTGTTACAAATTCTTACTGTTGATTAGTTACACCACAATCCTCTTCCTTTCCCGTGTGTTTACCGAAATGTTTTAAATTTTATCATCTTATCCCGTCTTCAAATATGACATATACCATAAATTTAAAAAAATATTCTTAATTTATTAATTAATACATTCGGTCTTTGTATATAAAGTTCATATGTGTATTTAATTACAAAATTGAACTTGTTTTATACCGTTCAATTGTAATATAATGTTGACATTTGGCGCATATAAATAAAGCATACATATAAATAAAGCAGATTTCTTTCAAGTTGATAGATACTACCCTTCATTAGATGGAGTATCTGAGTTGACAGATTTTTTTTTGAAATGCCATGTTTTATAATCATGTTCGCATTTGGTTGAGACAACAATATGTACATACGTTTAAATACGGGCAGACAAATAAATATTATGTTGTTTGAAGTAAATATTTAGTTGAAATAACAAAGCGTATACCATAGTTGTTATAGCATTTGTTTCAAACATTTAGGATATGGTTGCGTGATGATTTTATTTGTAAATAAATATAAGTACGTATTTACATTTGAACATTAATTAAAATAGTAATGGTTGTATTAAAATATGATTAATAATCATTACCACGGGCGCCACATGTCGTTATTATGGTCTATATTTTCACACAATCCAGAACAAGTTGGATGATTAGATGAGTTCCTATATATTTCGCTATTATTCTTGGCATCATCATCATCAGTATTTTGGTCGTCGTGGTCCCCACTGCGGGAAGAAGAGGTTTTTTGGATTTTTGCGGAAGGCGCAATGTGTAGTAAGTCTCTGCTGTTCATTGTAACTGCTGTTAGTTCGAAATTGCCACCCGGTGGTGGCGCTCCAGCAGGTCTAGTAGAGTAAAGACGACGATTTTCTTCGCATTCGACCGTTTCTCGAATAACTTGAGCCTGTTTAAATCTTTCCGATAGATTAGTAATAGTCTGAAGTCTGCAATCCTCGGCAAGTGAAGTATTAACTACACAATTTTGCGGATCTACTACGTCAGTAGTAGATCCGCAGTACCTTCCCAGTCTAGCACCAGATACGAAAGCCCGCTGATAAGATTTCTGCAAGACGGTATCTACAGTCCGAAAGTATTGGTGTTGTCCTTTGATAGGCGCCAGATGATCCTTGTTGTCTACCCTTTCGCTGCAATCGCTAATATTATCAACATCTTCGTTTCTGTTGATATTGAGTAATGTTGCGGTATTTGGACTTACGGGCGGACTAGGCGGCGATTTATCCAGCACGAGACGTGATTTCGACGTCGTAAGAGCGGCGGGTATAACAGTCGCGAAAGCACTGTTTCTTGATTTTTTTCTCAAATCCTTATCCATTGAACTGGCAGCAACCAATGGTGTTGGTGAGTTGAGCATAGCAGTAGTAGTGCTGGACTTGGGCAAAAGGAAAGCCAGTTCGCCGGTAGGCAATCTACTTGGTATCAATTGGATTGCGGCGCCAGGTGTTGGTTGTCGATTCATGTTACCCTCTCGTTCGTATAGTCGAACGTCGTCATTTCTTAGAAATTCTCCGAAGGAACTTGCCGCCGCTCGACTAGTCAAGTTAAGCGATGCGATCTGTTCTATGCCGTCCATGCATTTGGTAAGGTGAGTGTCCACTCTACCCCGCAATCCAGCAGTAGCGTTTTGTTCGCCTACACGGGAGATATAAGAGGAAATCTCTTTGGCGCATTCTTCGAAGCCCGTCTTGAATTTTCTCAGTACAGTAGTATCGCCGCCAGCCACGCCCAAGGCTAACTGTCGCCGTTGAATATTTTGCAAATGTTTGACGGCCATCTCCAGGATATCGGCTTTTTCCAGTTTGGAGTGTCTCGACGGCTAGAAGGGGGATATTATCACGTGAATTATTTTTATTTGTATTGAATTTATTTTTAAAATTACTTGAAAGTATCAATTTCTGGCAATGCTTATATCATATAAAATGATCTATTGGCGATAAAAATGATTGAATTGATTACATAATATGGATTAATAGAAATTATAAAGTGAAAGAATTGCAAGGACTGTGGGCTGGTATCACTAAAACGCAGTATCGCAAAATCCACATCACACAAATTGATTTAATAAAATTCGGGACATACCGAATTCCCGATTGCGGAATTGGTTGACTATGAGAGCCGACGTGCTGTTGAAACTAATGTCCCGAATTTTATTAAATCAATTTGCGTATTAGTTAGAAATTATAAAGTGTTGAGCAGCGACGCCTGTTGTAATTTTGGTGTAGTTGAAATAATTTCGGAAATTACTTTTGATTTTTAATCAATACCAATATATAACAGCCGCCACCGCCGTGTTTATCACAGTACATATACGTGTGCGTGTACTTACATCTTTTTTCATTGCTTCCAATATAAGGACTTTAATTTCGTTCAGGCACTGGTTGATCCTGGCTCTTCTACGTTTTTCCATTATGGGTTTGTGAGTCTGTAATGATGACAAATGTACGTATGGCTCACATTAACAATTTAACACAGTGCTGCAGTAGTAGTGTCGTGAAGTAGTCGAATTACTTACTTACCTTTCTCAGTTCCGCTTTGGACATGGTCGACGTTATACGTCGTTCCATCGCGCAGGATCTCGCTTCGAACTCGTCTTCACTAATCGGCATATTTGTGAATAAAATAATTTCCAACGATCGCGAATCACATAAACAACAAACACAAAACGACTACTAAGATGTAGTTATTGTCTGCACAAATTGCCGTGTAGAAATGAAAACTTCAATGTTGTCCGTTGCGTTAAACTACTACTAGCAATGTATCGTAGGAACTAGGGAATTACCACCCTGCCTGCCCGACCGCCCGTTCACAGGTCAGTGGTGTATTGTGGTCCCGCCGGTTATTTCACCGAACGACATTCCTGTACAGCGTGGGAATTTTTACAAAAAATCCCCACCTTTCGCCGACCATCTCGATTACCGGCGGCAACGGGTCTACCCTCTCTATACACACATGCAAACACACACACACAGGGTCAGGGTGAAATTACTCGAGATACACGGTGAAAAAGAGGGGAAAAATAGGTTCCCACGCGTATAGAGCGTTCGTTCGCTACGTTCCCATCGTGTTCGACGTTACTGGATCTACGTATACAATGAATACCTAGTGTGTGCATATATAATAGGGTGTATTTAAATGATCGTACGTGACGTATGCCGTACTTTAGGCAATTTAGCTATTGATATTGGTTTATTATTATTGTGTAGCATAATGCAGAATTTTGTTTTTTTTTTTGATACAACTCTAGATTTTAGAAGCGTCCTCCATTTCGAAATTTTCAGAACAACGGCAAATTGTCGGCTTTTTATATAATTTTTTTATATATATTTTATTGGAGTATTTCATGGAAATAGAAAACTAAATTCCCGCCTTACAGTATGGATTAAACTTTTATATTACATTTTTGTGTATAAATGTAACTGTAGGTTTATATTTAATTGCTTTAATTTTATTTACAATTTCCCTTATTGTCTACATGTTTACAAGTTTACAGAAATATGAATTTTAATATAAAATTCAAATGAACTATATCAGTAAAATTATTGTTACTAGTTCGCAGTTCATCGTTCATTTATTACCATTATTACGACGCATACTTTTAAATTTATAAAAAATTGTTAGTTACA
>JARFOC010018743.1:0-10276 GCA_031763485.1 Osmoderma eremita
CTTTTATTTCTTATGCAAAAACTACTCTTTACCATCAAGTAATTTCCTTAATTTCTTAAGAGTTACCATGTAATGATACTCATCGATTCTTTACATGTACCGCAAACAGAGTAATTGTCATCCTATATACACACATCCCTACTGTAGTATCGGCCAGTCAGTTCTCAGTTGCAGTTTCTTACTCGACAATAACATATCGTACGCAGTATGGATCATATATCCTCGAAAGACATCTTGCAACACAGTTTGAACACATACAAAATGTTTGGGGAATACATGGAAACCGATTCAAATAAATTAATATATTTCTATCGCGTTTTTAACTGCGTCATATTCGTTTTAAATTTGGTCTTGACTTTTGCAAGTTTCGCCAAGGCGAAAGGTGAAGAGTATATGAAATCTATGGAAAGTTGTATCACCATTACACACGTATGTTAAGTCGAACATAAGTTTTATCCATGTACTAGTTCTATTAATTATGTCTAAAAATGTTTTAGACGATGGTGAAGTACGTTTGCTTCTTATATTATAAAGGTGATATAATAAACTTGTTGGATAACACGAAAAAGTTTTGGGAATACCAGAGATGCGGCCGCAAATTATTTACTGATATAAGTAAGATGCATCTGAACATTGGGAGGATACAAAAATTCATTTTGATCATGGCGGGTATTATGATGACGATAAAATTCCTATTGCGACCTGCAATGAGCAATAAAGAAAGGTTCATTTTCTATTGTTGGATACCGTATGGTTCTGTTATTTGGGAAACGATATGTCTTTCGTCACAATACTATTGTACAATATTGATTGTACCTGTTGTATTCGCTTGTGATGCGATTTATTTGTCATTTTCTGTACACGTGATTTCCCAATTAAAATTACTGAATTGGGAGTTGGAAAATATGTCACTGGAAAATGCCAGTGACAGAATAAAAATGTGCGTAGTACATCATCAGTTAATGTTAAAGTAAGTATGTGGTGTTTTATTCCTTTGTTAAACTTGTATTTATGGTTTCACATCAAAGACTTCCATAGACAACTTCCTTTCTTTACTTATATCATGGTGGATGTTAAGATAAAAATTTAGATTCACATTGCAAAGCTTTCGAAAAGATTGTATTTGCATTTTAAAGAAGAAAGGGTTACTTTGAATGTAGCAAATTAAATTTTTTTTAATTTACGATTTTCATATTCATCATATCCGATTTTTGTTGCAGGTTATTTGACAAGATGAAGACAATTTTCTTCTGGTTGTTACTCTTTCATTATTTCCTCACATTAGTTACCGGATGTAGCCAGATGTATATGATTATGGCCGGGTAAGTATAGAATTCTTATGGAAACAAACATCTAAACTATTTCTTGACGTTTGCTTGATATAGAATTTTTTTTGGAAAATTTTCGTGCCAATGTACCTATTGGCTTTAAAGCTAAAGAAATTATCACGTCCTATAACCTGAATTACACTACAAATCAAAAAGTTTAATAATTTTTGATCATTTGACACAATCTAATCAAATATTTATTTTCATTCAACTTGCTTGCAGAAACGTTAAATCCATAGATTTATTATCATCTATACTATACATTGGAGCAGTATTTATTCAGTTTGCTTACTACGCTTTTCCAGTTGAAGCAATTGTGTCTGAGGTAAATAATTTTGAAATTCTCTAAGCTTAGTGAGTTTTGATAATTATAAAATAAACATGATGGTCTTTATTAGTTCGCAGAAATTAGAAAGACAAAATTGATAAATACAACCGCAAAAGCTTAAAGCATGCTTTGATTTATTTTCTAATCGGCAAATCATGTCTGGTTAAGGTTGGCCGGCTATGTCTAGCAAACCGTTCATCTTATCACCTTGCGTTAAAAATCTTTTGTTGTATTAATGATATATCGTTCCATTTGAAATTCTAACGAAAATTCAAGTATTTGGCTAAATAAGAAATAGCGCCCTCTGTTATCCTATTGGGTAACTACACGATTCCGTACTGCGCACCCTCCAATTCTTTGTAAAATTCTCTCCCTAATCAGCCCAGAGACGTAAAAAACCGTTTAGGTAAACCGAAGTCATGAATGGTTTTTTGTGCAGACATACATAAGTCAAGCAGGTTTTTGATATGGTTTCTCCATAAACATTTAACATTTTTGAGAACTAAATACCCCAATCTTTATTTTGCCACCAACTACTTCTTAGTATATCTAACATGCCCGATGAAAATGCTTTTAGCTGCAGTACATATCTACTTCCATATACATGTCCAATTGGCTTGAAAGGAGTCTTATTCAGAAGAAATGGTTGCTATTCATGATGATGCGATCAAGTCGACAAAACTACCTATCCGTTGGTGGTATCATGGACATGAATGTGGATGCATTTGGTTCCGTATGTATTAACCAATTCTACTTGTGATATTACACAACTGTTAAATCTGTATCTACAGTTAGTTGATTTGATATTACGAACCATAGTTTTTGAAACAATTCTTGCTAGATGTTAAGATTTGATTGATATCTAATTTCTTTTTTCTTTAACATTTCAGGTTATCAGGAAGATATTTTCATTCTGTGCTGTACTAAGGAATGTTTTAACCGATTGAATTTAGTTGTAATTCGTTGATAGTAACTTGAGGGTTAACTAAAGATAATTCGGTTATAAAACGATTGTATTATAATCATATTTTATTTGCATAAGATCTACATGATATTATATATATTTATGACAAAGCCTTTATAGACAAATAAATATTGTGCATCTATTAATACCTGTTTTATTGCTTACAGTAACTTTATTATTTCTTTATTTGTATTACAAAGCATAGTTGTAAGTCGCACAGACACTTATTTCTTTTATTTCTTATGCAAAAACTACTCTTTACCATCAAGTAATTTCCTTAATTTCTTAAGAGTTACTATGTAATGATACTCATTGATTCTTTATGTGTACCGCAAACAAAGTAATTGTCCTCCTATATACCCACATCTCTTCTGTAGTATCGGCCAGTTAGTCCTCAGTTACATTTTCTTACTCGACAATAACATATCGTACGGAGTATGGATCATATACCCCCGAGAGATATCTTGCAACACAGTTTGAACACATACAAAATGTTCGGGGAATACATGGGAAGCCATTCGAATAAATTAATATGTTTCTATCGCGCTTTTAACTGTTTCATATTCGTCCTAAATTTAGTTTTTACTTTCGCGAGCTTCGCCAAGGTGCAAGGTGAAGAATATATGAAATCTATGGAAGGTTGTATCACCATTACACACGTATGTTAAATCAAACAAGTTTTATACATGCACTAGTTTTATTAATTAGCTAAAAATGTTTTAGACGATGATGAAGTACGTTTGCTTCTTATATTATAAACGTGATATCGTAAACTTACTGGATAATATGAAGATGTTTTGGGAATATAGGAGATGCGGTCTCAAATTGTTCACTGATGTATCTAAGATGCACCTGAACATTGGAAAGATACAAAAATTTATTTTAATCATGACGAGTGTTATGATAACCACATTTTTATTGAGGCCTGCAATCGGGAATAAGGAAAGGTTTATTTTTTACTGCTGGATACCTTACGATTCCGTCATTTGGGAGACGGTTTGTCTTTTGGCACAGTACTATTGCACAATATTGATTGTACCTGTTATATTCGCTTGTGATGCGATTTATTTATCATTTTCTATACACGTGATTTCCCAGTTAAGATTGCTAAATTGGGAATTGGCAAATATGCCATTGGAAAATGCTAGAGAAATGATAAAGATTTGTATACGACATCACCAGTTGATGTTAGAGTGAGTATGTAGTGTTTCTTTCTTTGGTAAACCCCCATTTATGATTTCCCATCAAAAACTTCCTTAAACATTTTCTTAGCATTATTTCAATTATCGCAGATATTAAGATAAAAAAGTAGATTCAAAGTATGAAGTTTTTTCAAATATATTCTAGTAATGTAGCGACTCAAAAATTTTTAGATGACGATTTTGATATTTGCCATATTCCATTTTTGTTGTTAGGGTATTTGACAGCATGAAGACAATTTTCTTTTGGCTATTGCTATTTCATTATTTCGTCACACTAATTAGTGGGTGTATTCAAATGTATATGGTAATGGTCGGGTAAGTGTGATATCTCTGTGGAACAAACATCTGATGTTGCTTGGCATTTTACTAGAATTTGATTGGTGCAAAATTTAGTTTGTTTTTAAATTTTGGAGGAAATTGAAAATGGAATTAGTATTGGAGTTAAAGAAATTTGCCAATTTTTTCACCCTGAAATTGCTCAATTTCACTTATTTATGATTCACTTTTGATTAGCTTCTGCAAACGTCTTGGCATAAATGATACTTTAAACTGCTGATAAGAATCCATTTTGCTCAGAAATTAGCTACGAATCCTAATGCTGGCTTTATCAATAATAACTGTCAGCGGTTATCATTTCTTTTTCCAAATATCTAAATATTAATACACTTTACAAATAATGTCAACTTATTTTGGTGAATTGTTTTTATCCAACATACTTGCAGCAATGCCAAATTTATTGATTTATTAACAACCGTCCTGTACATTGGAGCAGTATTTATTCAGTTTGCATACTATGCTTTTCCAGTTGAAGCAATCGTGTCTGAGGTAACTATTTTTCAATTTATTAAACCTTATGAGTTGTTGATCATTATGAAATAAACTGTATTGGTTCGTAAAAATTTTACGTAAAATTCCATAAATATTCCCCAGAAATAGTTCAAAGTATGCTTTGATTTATTTTCATAAATTTTTTTCACTTAGATCAAGAAGAGGTTTTAATACGATTTCCCCATAAATATCTAAGATTTTTAACAAGTAAATACATGGTATCCAAGAATAAATTTTCCTTTTTTAAACTCAAATAACAATGCATGCGAAGTATTTAGTAAAAATGGCGGATATGTTAGGCGAACGTAGTTATTCTTTATTAAGGGATGCTTTAAGATTAGCGATCCTTACACGGTTGAAGATTTTGTACACACTGCAAGCCGCCAGTAAAAATTTGGCAAGACAACACAAGTATTGCATATACGCAAATCAGCTGTGCACATAATTTTGAAGGGGATTTTGAAGTTATTATAATATTCGCTATAAAATATTAGGATACGTTGGCTTGAAATGGTAAAAATAAAAATACCCTAACCACCTTGACGAGAGAAGAACGCCAGATTTCGGCAACTGAGTTGCCATCCTCAGCAGAATCTGCGAAGGAAAATAATGTTAGATGTAGCATCCTGGGAGATATGCACTATACAGGACACGTTTTCAATGACACTTAGTGTTATACGATTTCCTGCTGAAGATGGCAATTTAGTTGCCGAAATACGTATTTGGAGTTCTTGACTCATCAAGGTGGTAAGAATATTTTTGTTTTTATTTTTTTAAAAAATAAAACCTGCATATATTGATTGTATTTTCTCATAACGAATTTTCTTTTAAATTCAATAAAATATTTACTGCGCTTTTAAAAAGGGAAATCTGTTCCTGAACACCCAGTGCATCTATTTATTCTGGCACCAACTACTTTTTGGTGTACCTAACACGATTAACATGAAAGCAAGTTTAGTTACAGCATATATCTACTGCTATATACATGTCCAACTGGCTTGAAAGGAGTCTTACTCAGAAGAAATGGCTGCTCTTCATGATGATGCGTTCAAGTCGGCAAAAGTACTTGTCCGTTGGAGGTATCATGGATATGAATGTGGACGCGTATGGCTCGGTATGTACATATTTATCTAGTTTTTATATTACATTGTCACAAATCGTGATTTTTGAGACTTAAGAAGTTTGGATTGCTTTTTGATTTCCCTTTTTTCAATTTTCAGGTTTTCAGGAAGATATTTTCTTTTTGTGCCGTATTAAGGAACGTCTTAAGGGATTAAAGATCGGAGTTAACTACCTACACATATTGCATCGGCAGTAATTGTTGGTTTTTGCTTCAAAGATTATTTATTGTGTTACGGAATATTTATATTTTCTGAGATTTGTAAATAATAAAATAATCTTGTAAAGTTTGCCGATTTCTACATAGATTATAATAATTATTGATAATTAGTTTTAATCTTCCTCGGTGTGCGAAAGAAATGGAAATATATCCTTGTCCCGGAATACTGTCGCTGAAAGAGTTACTGAGTTGGCTGCCAATGTAAGTGATCAAATAAAAACAAAATCAGACTCTTTCATTGCATTTTCTATTGCCTGTGACGAAAGTACAGATGTGTGTGGTGTGGGGCAACTCGCTGTTTTTCTTCGTGCTGTTAATAGAGATATCAACGTTTATTAAGAATTACTGGAATTAGTACAATTGCATGATACAAGAAGTGGGAAGGATATTTTCAATGCTGTTTATGGACTTTTGCAAAAGTACATTTGTCAAAACTGTGCTCCGTTGCAACAGACGGAGCTCCTTCAATGACTGGAGTAAATAACAGCTTCATTAAAATATTGCAGACAAAGATCAGAGAAACGTCCAGTGACAAACCAGATTTTCATCATGTTCATTGTATAATCCACCCAGAAGTCTTATGCTCAAAAGTGATCAAGTTGGAAAGCGTTTTAAAGTTAGTGAAAAGAATGATAAACTTCATGAGATCACGTGGCTTTAATCAGCGACAGTTTTCTGCGTTTTTACGTGATTTAGAAAGTGAGTACACTGGTTTAACTTATTATGCAGAGGTGCGATGGCTTTCGTGTTCTATGGTTCTCGAACGGTTTTGGAAACTGAAAGAAGAAATACGCTTTTTCATGGAAGTGAATGGACAAGATGTCAGCTGATTATCCGACTTACCTTTCCTACAAGATCTTTCATTTATGGTTGATATCACAAAACAGTTGTCGGACTTAAATACGAAATTGCAAGGACCACATCAAGTTATAACAGATACACATGATCGTGTGAAAGCTTTCAAGTGTCAGATGATGCTGTGGGGAAACAGTTAGCAGTGGATAATCTGTCACATTTTCTGACTTGTAAGGCGTATCGGGAAAGTACAATTGTACCAATATCATACAAAATGTATGCAGAGAAAGTGGAAAGCGTTCTGGCAGGATTTGAAAAGCGTTTTCAGGATTTTAAGTCGCCAGAAAACAATTTTTACCTGTATGTATATACCATCTTTTCTTAATCTCCAACAAAGAACACGTATTATATTGTTATGTATTTATATATTTTTATCTACAACGGTGCAGTAAATATACGCATTGGTATTTTATCGGTAAACGCATATTCATACATAAATTGTTATCTGTTGAAGTTAAAATTACGCCAATTTCCAATCAAATAAGTTGCGTACTATTAACTTATATTATAGACACAAATTGCCATCGATTCTTCAGAAGCTAATCGCCCTCATACGCGGAAGCACACGATTCTTCTTGCTGCTACAAACAAATACGCACCTCAAATTTTATTTCTTTCAAATAAAGCATAGATACAATGGATAAGATACCAGGAGACGATATATTACAAATGAGTATAAATACTTATAAGATGTTCGGTGAATATATGGGAATTGGAATTAAGAAATTGATTTTGTACCGATTGTTTAACATCGCAACGTTCACATTGAATATTGTTTTTAGTGTAATCAGCTTGAGTCACATTGGAAGCGACATGTATATGAGAACAATAGAAGGGGGAACAACCGCATTGCACGTGAGTTCAAAGTTTGACAACTTTTCTAACCCTTTATTATTTAAAAATATTTAAAAGGGCAATTCCAGGTTCTACTAAAGTATTTGAGTTTCTTATATTACAAAAAGGATATCGAAATATTATTCCAGCACCATGGAAATTTTTGGAATCACGATAAATTCTCGAAAAAACTCCTCGGGGACATAAGCCGCATACACCAATACGGAAAGAACGTTCAAAAAATCATTCTGATCGCTACAACTTGCATAATGACAATTTATTCTTTGAGGCCAGCTCTTAGCAGTACGACCAGATACATTTTCCACTGGTGGATTCCATATGATTCCATTCCTTTAGAAGCTGTAGCTCTGTTTTCGCAATATTACTTTATAATATTGTGCGTTCCAGTAATATTTGCTTACGACTCCGTCTATTTATCATATTCCGTCCACGTAATATCGCAATTGAAACTTTTGAGCTATAGATTGGAGTATGCTGCTGTTAGCGATGGGGAAATCAATGAGTGCATAAGATACCATCAATTACTATTGAAGTAAGTAAAGAACAAAGTTGGGGATTCCATTTTTGGGGATTTTAAGTGTGTGGTATAAAACATTAAAGATCTGAATAGGTGTAAATATTTTCTTTGATACTCAACTATATTTTCGGAACTAATTTCTTTTAATTAAAATCGGTTGAAGTAAATTGAAATGCTGGAAACTAAAGAGAAAAAAAGAGTGTTAGTATCTCTTAAGCTAAAACCTTGGCAGATATGTTCCTCATCTCATGACACCACAATGAAAGTCTTAAGATTATAAATTTTCACTAAAGTATGTATATCTATCACATTTTTCAATTACTAATTTATTTTAGCTTATTTGACCGTATGAAAAGCATATTTTTCTGGATGCTACTCTTCCATTACATGGTTACTTTCATAAGCGGCTGCTGTCAATTGTATACAATAATGACTGGGTGAGTGTATCATTCCTCACTAATCAGAGGAAACATGTTTTTTTCCCTAGCGCAAATCAAAGGGGGATTTGGTATTATCAAAAAATATCCATATAAGTTTGATAAACACACTGTTCGGATTACTCCTCACTTACTTCGTGCGGGAAGAGGAATCCGAGCAGTTTGTTTATTGTGCTGCCCAACAGTCCTATCTTTACATATAAGTTTGGATAACATATAAGACTATTTGCTAAAGTCTTTTTATTTGATGGTAGTTATTTATAGTATATTTTATAACAAAAATAATAACAAAATTTATCAATATCCTACATTGTAAATATGTATTACACAGATCCTCTATCTTTATAGTTTTATCCAATCCCATATATCTTCGGAGTAAATATTTGGATTATAACTTGTGGATTTGAAAAACCCATAAACACGTTTCCTTCAAAATTATTTTAAAATCTAATCTTTGAATATACGAAGAAAATAATTCATTTTACCTTTCAGGAATATGAAACCAATAGATTTGTTATCAGCTGTGACTTATATTGTGGCCTTATTGTTTCAATTTGCTTATTACACAATTCCAGCAGAACAAATTGTACAAGAGGTATGTAGTTATATTGTAGATTATATATACACCATGTCCGCGTGGTAACGAAACCATAGATGCTTTAACTATACTCCCACCACAACTTTAGATAGTTTAAATAGAGGCTGCTCTATCCCTCACTAGAGTTGAGAGTTAGTGAAGACAGTTAGTAGCCATTGAATGTATACCATCCATAAGAGTTTGTGTCAAGGATATGCGGTCAGTTTGTGTTTATAGAAATTGCACACAGAATAGATAGCAAAAATGCTGTATATCAATTCCAAATCTTTAATTACATTTCAAAATTTCGATTCATAATAAGTATTTACTTATTAGAACGACGCAGTATTCTCAAAAATTTCTTTATATCTCAATGTAATATTTTTTTTCCTGTTGAGTTCTGTTTTCGACATACCACTGATTTCTAACCACCCATGTTCACGTTAATCACTCAGAGTTGTAAGTAATTCCGTTTTTATACGCATGTGGTAAGGTATTTTGAGAATACTTTTAGAAAAAGGATTCGTCCACATAAAATTTCGTGTATTTTTTAATCTCAATAATTGTCATGTTTAAATATATGCAATTTTAATAATCAATCTTTTTTTTTCTAAAAATGACGCATACAAGACGACAATTTAAAATCTCAAAAATATTTATTTCAGTTATTATTTAATATATTTTTTGAATCGTAATATTGGTATTATGGTAATCGTTCTATGTTTTATGCAGTTACACTACGTCTCTACGGCTATATATGGCTCAGATTGGTTAGAAAGGACCCTAAAACAAAAGAAATTGCTTCTCTTCACTATGATGCGGGCGCAAAATCAAAAATATTTGTCCATTGGTGGATTCATGGATATGAACGTTGATGCCTTTGGATCGGTATATTTTCGAAATTAATTTTTAATTATTTGATATATTATATACAGGGTGTTCAAAAATTTCGGGGTATTATAAGCCTATACCAAGCCTACTGCGATTTTTAATGCAAGAAAACTGTATTACGCGTATTAAAATAAAATCCCTCGTAACTTTTTGAG
>JARFOC010018754.1:0-10275 GCA_031763485.1 Osmoderma eremita
TATTTCACACATAAGTAATACTAATTCAAACCGAAATTATTAATAATCATATTTTTATTATTGATTCGGAATCCATCCACATCCATAGCATTTGTAATAAAGTGTATGATTATTTTTTTGATACTACAATAATACTACAATCTTCTGGGTTTTGTTGTGTGCGAATAATTCGACACTCAATCGCGTATTAATGCTTGATTATAAATAGCTCGAATTAATTCCTGCATAACTTCTTGTATAATTTGTTTTTTCATTGTTTTCAATTTTATTTTTAAAAATATTCTTTTGAAGATAGTAACAAATAATAATGCTATTATGATTAATCTTCAATAAATTGACATTCAAAAATGTCCACTTCAATTCAATTTCAAACTTCTATTGTTGTGTATTCGCTATTATTCAATAAATTATTTATCCATAATAAATTATAGATAAACATAAAACAGCTGTTCACTTTCACCGATACATATATAAAAACAATACATTTGATAAAACTCAACGTACTGTTGATTTGTTCATGTTCATAATTAACTCATGTTGATATTTTATCCAACTGTTCAGTTCTCCGGAGGTCAATGGAACTAGTACTACCTTATGCCTATGAATTTATATTCTTTGTTTAGGTCACAGCGCGTGGCTGTGGCTGACACATAAATATAAACATAGTTCCGTCTCTTTTCAAACAAAGCAGAGAGAGTTCTGACGAATCAGCTGATAATCAACTAACAAAAATGTTTTTGAAATACAGGAAATATTCAAGAGTAGGCAAGCCAGGAATATAACGGGAAATAAAAAAAATAAATTAGTTAACTAATCCAGTAGTATTTTAATAGATTGTACATTTAATTTGCGCCGCTCGCGTATGCTATGCATATAAAATAACAAAATTCAAACGGAATTAATGTAATCTTTCTTTGTTAGGTACACGATACAACAAAACAAAAATATAGGAATAAATTCAACTAGTTTTGAAATCGAGCATCTAGGCTTGATATTAAAGTGAATTTATATTTAAACAGAACACTGAAGTCAGTTTTATATAATGAAAACAATTGGCAGAACTTTGTTTTGTTTGAACAAGATAAAGAAACAAAAATCTCTATCGTCTACGAACGATAAACGAATTAGTGGAACGCTTAATCTAACATTGCCTTAGTTTTTAGGACAAGTACATTTTCTTTAAGAATTTCTAAAGAAAAACTCACTTCTTTTAAATAATCCTTCCTTAACTGAATACGACACATTCCTAAAACCTATATGCTCCTCGACTGAAATATCTTGAACGTAGGAATTTCTGGCACTATGTTCCGGTAATGTCAGTAATTCTAATCTCAGCGAGTTAGGTCTATTTAAATGTTTTATAAAATTAAACGGCTGCCCGCTATCCATCTCCGTATCGTATACAAACACTTCCACACACACTACGCACTCGCGAGCTACCGAATGAGGAACATGAATGAGTGGATCACCGAGTCTTTGAAATTATAACGCCCCTCTCGAGAAAATTATCGTGTGCCTACTCACTTTGTTCTTGCTAGGCCATTGGACATCGATCATTAATTGTAATTGTTCTCATATATCGATCTAGTCTTCCTATTGTCTCTATTAAGATCTCTTTTCGTTCGCTAAAACGGTTTAAGTATCACACGCGCACAAAAATTCTCATTAATTCTGCGTTCGCAATTTCCTAATGCTATACAATTCTCGCTGTCTGTATTTATACACGACTATTTTAACGCAGATGCTACTGGGGAGTATGTTTTACTGTGATTTTTAATAACTATAATATACACTGGCGTACATATACCTTATCTTGGTATAGCTGATAAGAACGACAATCATCAGTCACAAAAGCATTGTCTATGTACCGCGGGACAAAACTAAACTTGGAAGATTGGCAAGCGACGAGGCAGTATTAGTAGACAGATTGCAAGCGATGATGAACCTTAAGCGCGATTGGGTATACGGGCGAAATATCTTGTATAAACAACGCTCACTTTCGTACAGGTTTACTTTTGTGGCATCGCCATGCAATCATACTATCTCTCATCGGTTATTTACGCAATTCAATGTTCGGTCAAATTATCAAAAAGAATGGAAATTGGAAAGCAAATTATTTGAATGACACATTTGATTATACGGTTTGACGATGCGAATTCACCTATTCCCGAAATACGTGTCCCGAACATAAGGGGTTACACCAGCTTGAAACTTAAAAAAAATTCACAAAATTTTCTTGCTTCAATTTATTACTTGTACTTTAAGTAACAATAAGCATATATGTATGTATGTTACCCGATCTTTTAGTATGATTTTTACGCAGTTCTGAATTCGATATGACAATTTGCATACTTGCGTATCCTCGTAGACAACACAGTAGTCGTTTACTTTCGAACAGACATGATTATGGATTACTCTTAAAATTAATCTATTTTATCACAACAATTGAATTTGTTCAGATCGACGATATGAGATGGCGGCGCTGCTGCCACCATCTCGTAAATACTTGAATTGTGTCCTATATTGCCGCCAGTTTAATCAACGATGGATATACTAGTGTCTTGTTAATGATGCAAGTATTGATGATGAAAGTACTGATAATCGAAAGCAACCAACCAACTGATAATCGCAGGGCTTAGATGAGTGTCGAGTTTCAATAGCTAACGCAAGAGGGCAGGAGGAGACAAAGGAGGCCAGAACACTCAAAAGAAAGGTCCAAAAGGAATTGGAGGACACAACTGCGTCTATTGTCAATGAAACCCGCCTTGTTGAATAAATTCCAAAGTGGTTTAATTGCTGAGCAATGTATGTATGTATGTACATTTTTTGGATATATCGCTACCTATAATATTTCAAATCATTGATAGACTTTAGAAATACTTGTTGAAGCTCCATTATATCTAAGAAAACCTTTTCATAACTACATCAACAGTATTCACATCAGAAATGGAAACTAATGAGAGTATTAATTTCCTAGACCTACCTATAACACATAAAAATAATATACCTACATGAGTTCTCAATACACTGCAAACCTGCACACACAGATACTACGATACATGCGCATTCACTCACCCTACAGCCCATAAATTACACTGGTTAACAAGATTCTTGTCCAAAGCACAAAACTGTCTGATTCCCATATACTCTTGCATTCTGAAATCAATTACGTTTTCAGAATTTCTCCATCACCCTTAGTTTTTATGTTCCAGGATATTCGCTTATCCACCTAAAATATGTATGCATAGATATGTAGTATAGGAGAACATGTCTTGACGTTATTTCAGTTGTCGGCTAGAGCTCGGTGAATGAACATTTACGCTGACGTTGTTAGCGTTTTAAAGAGTGTTGCGTTGTGGTACGTTCAAGGTATCGTAGTAAAACCGCGACCATTTGATCACCTGTAAAAATGTCAAGTAAATGTGTAAACCACCGGAACTCTTTTTGCTACACTTACGGCGATTTGACATTTAAATGTCAAAAAAGGTATTTCACACCTCGTCTTAAAAAGTGCTATGAGCAATATTTCAAGTGTAAGGTAGGTGATGAAGACAAAAGCTGGGTTCCCCATTTTTGCTGTGTTACGTGTGACTTCTTACAGCGTGGGCAAAAGGTAAGCGACATATGCCTTTTTGATATTCTTATGATTTGGAGGGAATCATCAGATCATATTACCGATTGCTATTTTTTCTAACAAATATAAGTGGTATGACTTCTAAATCCAAACATACTGTAGAATATCCTAATATTCCATCTGCACTGAGACCAGTACCTCACAGTCCGGAATTACCTGTGCCTAAACCTCCACAAAACATGACACTAAGCGACGATAAAAGTGCTGATGATACCAAGGCAAATGGAGCCCTGCTATGTTGGCAGACTATGCTGGACGCTGACGAGAGATGTTTCTGATGCAAAGTACAGCAGAAGGTCATATATCAGCACATTTCCAAAGTAAGTATATCACTTTGTACGTCATTTTTTCATGATTTATACACACATATTATAATATATACATTCACAAAATTTCATTGTTTTGTTACTCTGAAACCCTGCCTGATAGAAAAATTCTGAAAACAGATATGAAATAAGTGCAAAAAGTATTACCAAGTTCACCCACTTTACCTCGTGGGATAAAATAAACCTGAAATTTTGTTGACCAGTGTTATCGGCATATCAATCAATGATATATAGATTAATTAACGTGCCCTTGAGCAAGGATAATTTCAACTTAGAACTAAACAGGATCTACACAATAGCGCTTAACAATGGTTACTCCATAAACAACATCAATAGCCTTTTGAATTACCAACAAAAATCAAGAATTCCTCTTCGATTTACCCTAAAACCAAAGATAATACAGAATTAACGTATAGTTCCTTTACATACTTAGGTAAAATTTCCAATAAAATAGACACGTTCGTTAAAAAATCTAATAAAGTCCGTATATCTTTTAAAACAAATAATATCATACAAAAACTTATTGGAAACAACAAAGATAGAACAGACAAAGGGTTTTACTAGCTTGTGAAGATTGTGGAAAGAGATATAGAGGCCAAACAGGGAGAACCTTCGATATCAGGATGAAAGAACACGAAATAAGTTATAGAGACTCCACTTTTGCAACCACTGTATAGAATTAAACTTCTTCGCCAGTCGAGTTAATTTTGCAACTCTTCTTCGGCAGAAAATTCCCAAAACAAGTTCAGTACTCTTCTCATAAATTCAACCAAAATATCCGAAAAAAGTAAAAAACTTCATTTATTAGAAAATATAGAAATCAACAGATATCATAACTTAGGATTAGTTCTAAACGATCCCACCTACAATATTTAAAATTAAAAACCACGATTCTCCCCCGCTCGAATACCAGGGTATATATATTTTTAGCTTGTACGCTGTAATATTCATATTTCATCCACCTGATGAAGCCATAGTATGGTGAAACAAAATATACCAATGATTAAGAACTGCATAAGCAGAAAACCGGCAACCACGGTACGGGAGACAGAATAAATAGGAGGGCGCATAGAGATCTGTCAGTTGTATGTGAGTTGTCAAAGATATGTGAGTTGTCAAAAATTGGTTCTCAGATATATTTACCAGAATGAATTTGGCAAGAAGCACCACTTATGAAGACAAATTGCCGAAACGTTGGATGAAGAAAATCCAACAAACGATGGAAATAGTCCAAATAACAACAATTGAAATAATGTTATAATATTTCAAATTTGCGTGCGTCGCGCACATGCCTAACAAAGTCCGACAATATCACTAGCACAGCATTGGTCTATTTTCCGTAGCATATTTCGTTCGTTCTCTTGATATAACAATATTTTTCCTCGTGGTGAGCTCGGTTTGCTGAAACAACTGTGGAAACGTTCGTAAGTTGCAAATATTTAATTGATCGAATCCAGTTTGCTGAATACTGAATACAGTCCATTCAAAATGCTACTTAAATAGGTAAGTACTTCACAACGTTTTATAAATTATAACTCACTGTGTATTTTATTTTATTTATCTATTATCAAGCGCACGCCTCTATTGGGCCGCTTATTTTGCCATCTCTACTTATAAGCTGTATAATATTCTAAATTAAATTAACACAAATATACTTGTTAATTATTACTAGGAGGTATACATTTGAATCACTTCGCTGGCAGATGCAGTTCGTCGAAGGAGACCCTTGCCCGATCGACTGCACGCGTTGTGACAAGTGATTAAAATATAGACACTCTGGGTACTACATACTTTTATCAGTCAATTATAAAACTTTCATAGTGTAGTTTCCTGTTTATAACCAGAAATTTAAAGTCTGTTGATATAGCTATTTAGTTTTAAAGTATACGCAACATGTACGGTTTTCATACCCCAAGAAGAAAGCAATATTACAATAATTTGATGAAAAATGTATCAATTATTCTAATTAATCTATTATCATTTTGCTTGCCAGGAATAACATTAGACACCAAGAAAAGAAAATTATTTTCATGTCTAATTTAAGGTATTTAGGGATAACGCAATTTTTCTGGAACGGTACGCCCTCCAGCTCTATCTACAGAAAATTAAAAAAAAAACTGTAGCAATCTAAATATAAATCTAATATTTGTTGCAATACATTTTCACTTTATAAATTTACAGGTTTCGAAGCACATCTCTTTTAAAACCTCCATTAAAATAGAAGATTAACAAATAAGTAAGGATCTAAGAAATATCGACTACTTAAACGCAGGCGCGGCCGGCGATGAAGTTTTGGGTGGGTAGTTGCTACGATAATTTTAATTCGTGCTATAAGAAGTCGCACGAAGCACTACTATCTTAGCTACTACCGACCCAAAACGTTATCATCAGGCGCCGTTGCGTTCAATGTTAATTTAGTAAAATGAATAACCATCAAAAGTCGAAATAGTAACGTAAAAAAATCCACTCCAATTACTTTATATACACGTATGCGCACATCGAGTTGGGGGATTGCTTTGTGAATGGGAACTCCGCATTCGAGTCTCACTGACAACGCGAGATATCCAGTCGCAGTGTATCATAAACAGCGCAAGGGTACGCACGCATGTCCACTCGATCACCTAATACTGCGTAATTTTCCTGTACTCTCAGATAACGGTAAAAAGTACAGATTCTTATATTCATTTTGTAGCTGCTATGTGATGCAGGAGAACGAAAAAGTAATTCTAGGTACGAAAATAAACAACTTATTAAATTAAACAAAGGAAAAATGAACTCTACAATTATACAAAATAAATTGAAACTCTAACAATGTTACTTTATGGAGGGTTCGAAAATACCCCCATCCGCGGCCAAACAATAGCCGAGTCCATTCTAAAACTCCCGCCACACTGCCTCGAGATTTCTAGGGGTTATTGTCGCAAAAATTCTCAACAGTTCTACTTGAAACAGTTGCAAGCTCGCTATTGTTGCAAAACCGTAAAAATTTTGTTTGACATAACCCCACAGGAAAAAATCGCAGGGATTAAGGTCGGGTGATCGAGGTGGCCATTCTATCGTACCCTCCCCGACAGTGTTATTGTCGGGAAAAATACCATTAGGAAAGGTATTTTCGAAAAACTCCATTACTAATCTAAACCAAATTGCATCAAAACCGGGGTTAAGTTGACGGACAGTGGGAATAATTTGGGTTTGCAGCAAATCTAAATATTTACATATGTATATCCCAAAATACCCGCCCAAACATTAAGTTTTTCGGGGTACTGAGTTCTTACATTACGGACCAGACATTGATTTTCTCGAGACCAATATCGCACGACTCAGGGATTATGCTTGTTGCCATGACGTGGACAGGAGGACTCGTCGTAAACCAGGATACGTTTTATAAAACATTCGTCTTCGTTAGGCTTTTCCAGCACGGACGCACAAAATTTCATTCTTGCAAAATTGTCCTCGGGTAAAACCTCCTGGCACTTTTGAACTGTATAACTTTTGTATTTGTTGCGTTTCAGAATACGTTCCACTGTACTTCTAGTTACACCGATTTCGCAATTTGCCAGCTAGAGCAAGGTTCGCCCATTTCAATCAATAAACAAACTTCTCTCTCCTCCCGTTTGGGAGTTATTAGAGGCATTTAAGGCTGTTCGTCTATTTGTTGGCATTTACGGCAATTCAGCCAAATTTCCTAAGCGCTTTGACGATCCTTTCAATCGTCGAATACGAAAGAACGTACTCTACGGCAAATAGATCGAACGTGCTTTGGTAGGGATTTCCAGGAAATACTATGTTACGATTTGTACCTTCTCTGCCGTTGTAAAATTAACATAGTGTGTCCCAAATCTGGTGTGTCCCAAGGCTGGCTAGCGATCGTGCTACGTACAATATAAATCTCGCACCCCTGTGAGAGCTGAACATACGTGTATACCCTTTTTTAAAAGCGAATATTTCCGAAATAAATACGATATGTTTTTATTTTACAAACGAAAGGTCCACGGTCGGATAAGAGGGTAGACTGAAAGAGAGGAAAGAGAAGTAGTGATAATCGGAGAAGATTAATCACTTGCCTAAACCGAGTATACACGAGCGCCGGTGCTATGGGCTGAAACATTAACATAGACATTCTGGCTGTCCAAGATAGTACACTTTAATATATTCCATCAATTATCTTGAAACTAAAACTATAGAAATAAATCCCTAAGTTAAGCTCAGTAGGTATAAAGAAATTGCGTAAACATGATATAGATATGTTGTTGAATGCCTGTGTAAATACCGTTTTATGGGCGAATACGATTAGGAAATCTAATCTCGGAAATTAAAACAGTACTCTCATGGAACATGGTGTTTAGAACATTACTATGCAATTATTTAATCGTTAAGTTCAATGAACAAACGTATGTATGTATTAAGTCGTCAGGCACATATATATTCTTTTAAATTATTCCCATGCCAGCCGGCACGTCCATTTGACTTTTGAACCTACGTATGTGACCTCAGCAATTGATCTGATAAACGCTATCTTAAACAAAAAGCTAGTTAATTTATATAAATAGCCGAATGCCAGACACCGTTCTTAAATAAATGAGACTCCACTCTCAGCTACATACGTCTATTTACGTCTATGTATGTACGGCGAGTGAGAAAAGTTCATTTCAGAAAAAAATTCTACTTTTTTACAGGTGTATTGTATGTAGTGCCTCTATTTTATTTAAAAATTAAATTCCCAAATCGTTATCTGAAGCACCGTCTATTTATCATGTTGTAAATAATAAGCAACAATATTTACCCAAGTAGTAGACTTACCTACATATTTTCAGATAACGAAACATTATTACAATTAGGTGTTTAGTAAGTTAATTAAGATTACAGATACCCATTTTTAGACGACAAAGGTCAGAGCCCAAATAGCCAAATTAAACTAGGGGCGAAAATAGCTATAAAGCATTTAATTGGACCAGGAAATATATATATATATATGGATATATTGAAACGCTGTAATCCTATAGAAAAGTGTTTTCTCTATCATGAAATTATCACCAACGTAATAAAGGACCTAATTAACGGAAGTTATTAAATGTAATCTATCCAATTCCGACATATGTATGCATGTGTCAGGTGAGTGATACAAAAATCTGGTTACAATCGCACTCTCCTTTTAGGTGGGCAACACAAATAACTCTCCCCACTTACATACTTTATACGCATTACATTCTATAATATCGAAGGCTATGCTACTGACTTGGATCCTAAATAAATAACACGAAAAAGCGATGTCGCCACAGTATACAACTGGTACATTGATCATATACGTCATGTAGAATAGCCAAATATACAAGGATATGACGTATAACGATATCGCTAAATGGTGCAGAATATTATTAAAAACTGTGGTATATTTGTTTAATAGGTCTGTTAGTTCTTTAGTTGCGGCCCCACCAGCTAACAATAAGTTATATTTGTTCGATGTGGTTCATTTTTGATAGCATTTGCAGCCCCATCTTTACGCATGGGCTCTCTGGGCCAAAGCCCAGAGTCCCGCAATCAATGAAGCGCCTAAACCTTAACCACAGCAGCGGAATTCGTGACAAATTTTTCAATCATTATACAAAATTCGATTACTATTACAAGATTTACAAGCTGGTTGCTGGTTTAACCTTATTAGGTAATCTGTGATAATTTGTTTTGTTTACTTTACATACCAAAGCGTTCGAAATTATTCGCTCTGCCCAACTAAATTGTTAAATTGATAAATTTTTTGCTTACAATTAGTCAACTAGATCGTTAATTAGGGATCGATGGTTTGTATAAGAACAGGAATGTGTACGCATAAGATCCGTCTCGTATCGCTGATGTCCATTCCATTAAAAGCGAAAGAAAGAAATGCACTTTGAAGATGTCATTCGTGATTTTGTCACTCAACAGTCTAGGAAAGTACCTCTTGGATCAGTATAGTTTTCTTAAGTATGTTTGCATTTGTTTGTAAATTTTCAAAAATAAATTATGCCGACGCTAATGTCGTTCGTTCCAGTTAATATTGATTATCTCGAAAGGGCCTCATGCATTCCAGCGCCCAGGCCCCCCACTTGGCTTAAGACGGCCTTGAGCATTTGTAATTCTTGTTTTATTGTGTGTTTCAAGTTTTGTTTCTTCTAGTAACTCCTTGTATTCCTCTTAGATATTTCACCTCAGTTGCTGTACTGTTACTTCTTTGCCTATCTGTTAGTGTCTACCGTGTTTACCGTCTTGTGATTTTATTTTCAAGGGGTGATTAAACAACTTAAAATAAGGTCATTAACGTAAAAATATCTTAACAAAGTT
>JARFOC010018785.1:0-10271 GCA_031763485.1 Osmoderma eremita
TATATCTATATAAAATATACACATAGATATATCTATATATATATATATATATATATATATATATATATATATATATATATTAAACAACCCTATTTATAATAATATTTAAAAAAACTTTCATTTAAATAAACATTGATTTATTCTTTATATACTCTAAGTACAATTTAATTTCGTTCTACAATGGGTATTGCTCTAGATTTGTCATAGAGCAGTGAAAAAGATGCTGCATCTTCATACGTACAGAGTATTGGTTGCACAAGAGTTACACCCTGTACATTTTAATAAGTGAATACAATATTATACTTTCTTCAATGAAAATTTAAGAGATAACGTCACCATTGACATATCATTTTTGAAGCGGGGAGTTGATGCACGCATTGATGCTGGTGGTGATCATTTTCGCATCGCTTTTAATCAAAGAATTCACATTCAAGATATAATTTATTTAAAAAATCACTCCAAACGAATATATAGATATTGTTAATTGACTTAAGATATATTTCGTTGTAATATAATAATGTGAATCGTTGTTTAAATACAAAGAATACATTTTGTTGCTCTTTATTAATCCTTTTAATAAATTGTCTCAAGACCTAGTTTACCGAACTCCTCTGCCATATGCAACCAATATTACAATTTAGAAAAGCTAAATTATGAAATATATCAACGGTACGCCGCTGGTGCCAAGTCGGAAGGAAGTAAACATTAATATAAGCCCCTGCGGTAAAAAAATTGATGTATGATCGCGTGATTGAATACTAAGGCATCACTAAATAAAACCATTTTATCTGACAAACCGTTTGTTTTCAGTTAATTTTCAATTCATACATAGTCACCTGAAAACATATTTTCTCTCTACATATAATGTAAGTTTTTCGTAAGTAAAGTTTCAGTTGGTTCTAACAGTAAGTGCGCTTTCAAACACATAGCAGGTTTATAGCTACTGTGCTTTTGCAATTTAAATAAAGAGAAGGATAAATCAGCTTTATTAAAACTTACAGCTTACGCTTCACGAACGCGGTTATTTCATTACCTGTAAAACACCCAATTTTCTAGCCAAGAAAAATTCTTGCGTACAGGAATTCATAATAATATCCTTGTAGCAGGGCCGAGTAAACTAACAATAAGCGCATATGATAACTGCGATGATCACGCTGCAGTTTGTAACTGTCCAATACGAAATCGCATTCATGAATGAAGTTGTGCCGGTGCATTGTACTCGTGCATTTGCGGAATGTCATTGATGTCAGGCATCGTTCTTAATATCCCCGCAACTGTTCAAACTTGCCTTTCAAGGAAGCATCCGAGCGATTCATAGTGATAACTGTAGATGTCAGGCAATGTCTGGTTCATGAAGGCGTCTCATTACGTTGTAGTTTGTAATATCTAAACGACGGGCAAGTGCTTCGCATGCAGGGTATCTCAGTTGAGCCGACAGTATCGACAAGCAGGTAAAGTAAATTCAAATCATGGTAACGTTATAAGAGAAATATAGAGTGAAAAATAAGTGTCATAGATTATCTTGCCGAACACAAAACAAAAAAAAAAAACGGTGGATGAAACATACAATACGTATAATTACAAAATAAAAATATTGTGTATTTTCTTAACATCGATATCTCCAAGAAGGATATTGTTATTGTATTTCTTAAACAATTTCTCATTTGGTGCCTTTGTATGGAATTATTTTGTATTCTTTGTCCCCCGACTATAATTGTAATGGTCATCGACGGTAAAAATTTGTATGTATATCTGTGTTATTTACAATATAATTTTTTTGAATGATATACAGGCTCTCTCATGTTAAATGGCATATTAAAATATTTTAGGGAGGGAAATACACAAAAATTATAAAAATAAGTAGAATGCTCTAGGCCAAAATGATCTCTCAGAGTAATTATTTTCACTTTTGCATCACTTCCGGTTGATCGGAAGTCGCCGTTAACTTTCTTATTTTGAAAGGAATGTTCTAACTTTTATTGCAAATTCTAATTCTAAACATTATTCTAAAAACAAAACATTAAGGCTTCTCTATACCTAAATGTAACCGATTTTGAGATATCTTCAAATTCATGTAAAAAATCGCTTCGGTAGCCTTTCATTTAAAAAGTTGTTTTTACAAATTTTAAGGTTCAAGTTGCTTATCATTTGAAAGTATAATCCTTAGGCATTCAAACAATAGCCTAAATATCCCTGAAAATTTTACAGTCTGGTCGCGATATGGTGTTGAATCTCATTATTTTTAAGTGTCCAAAACTCTTACACAAGAAATTTGCACTCTCATCTACTTGCAACCTATGCTGATGCCGTTTATCGGCTACTACTGGAACACCATTAACTAAATCAACATTACTCTTGAACAACCTCGCCATAAACTCCTTATATTTTTCAACACAATCAATTTCCGCATCTTTAAACCCTTCTAGAGTCATCAATTTAAACTATATTAAGTAATGAATTATTTACAATATAATTTTTTTGAATGATATACAGGCTCTCTCATGTTAAGTGGCATATTAAAATATTTTAGGGAAGGAAATACACAAAAATTATAAAAATAAGTAGAATGCTCTAGGCCAAAATGATCTCTCAGAGTAATTATTTTCACTTTTGCATCACTTCCGGTTGATCGGAAGTCGCCGTTAACTTTCTTATTTTGAAAGGAATGTTCTAACTTTTATTGCAAATTCTAATTCTAAACATTATTCTAAAAACAAAACATTAAGGCTTCTCTATACCTAAATGTAACCGATTTTGAGATATCTTCAAATTCATGTAAAAAATCGCTTCGGTAGCCTTTCATTTAAAAAATTGTTTTTACAAATTTCAACGTTCAAGTTTCTTATCATTTGAAAGTATAATCTTTAGGCATTCAAATCATAACCTAAATATCCCTGCAAATTTCACAGTCTGGTCGCGATGTGATGTCGAATCTCATTATTTTTAAGTGTCCAAAACTCTTACACAAGAAATTTGCACCCTCATCTACATGCAACCTATGCCTACACCGTTTATCGGTTACTACTGGAACACCATTAACTAAATCAACATTACTCTTGAATAACCTCACCATAAATTCCTTATATTCTTCAACACAATCAATTTCCGCCTCTTTAAACCCTTCTAGAGTCATCAATTTAAACTATATTAAGTAATGAATTGCACAATCCACAAAAATAGAGGAAAGACATACTGGAGATTGGAGTTAAGAGGAAAGAGATACTGGAAGTTGGACTTAAGACGAGAAAGATACTGAAGATTAAAGAGAGAAAAAGGGTGGAACACGATACACATACACACAACAAAGTATTTAAGATATTTATAAAGTAAATTTTGAAATATTGTCAAAATACTTGTAGTTCTATTACATAGTAATCGTTTTTCCAAAATTCTAAATTCATATCCATACCTTGACGAAATTGAAATTTTTACAATACTCAGTTAATAAATAAATTCCATTCTATTCTTTATAAAAGTTTTTGTGTGCAAGATTGCTTGATTAAATTCAAATTACATAGCGTAATTAGGCGTTGTATATTAAGAGCTTTTTCTTTTAAATTGCAACTTTTCTTTAATTTTGCCATTAGTTTTTTTTTTAAAGTGTTTTTTTTAAAAGTGTTATTTAGATATAGTTCTTCCTCTGTTCTAATAAGTAGTCGATATTTTGAACCAACAATAAATATATTTCTTTCCGTTTATGAATAATATCTACAAATAAATGAGTAAGTTGGTGAACATTCTGACGAACGGAATGTGATCTAAATGCACTTGCATGCAAACATACGTTACCTGTAAGTATGTCGTAACTTCTGCAAACGTGGCCATTTCGTAAATTAAATGTATACCGTTTGTGTGGTAAACAAGGGTAAAAGGCAGTACAATAATGCTACTTTCTTTACATATGCGCACCAAATTATAGGACATAAACTATTATTATCCCTTCACTTTAAGTACCTGGGAAATTAACATTTGCGAAACCATGCCAACAATGTATGAAAAACAAAATGTGTGACAAGATACATAAATTTGAATATATGCAATGAAATATCGTACCTCATTCAACTCTTTCAGCAAACGATACAATAGACCAGTAATCTACATACGTTTCTATGATATATATTTTATCAGAATAAGTCAACTCTCTTCACCCTTACATCTCGTTAGGCTCCCATGTACGTTATTTTTTTCATTTATTCTTTGAAGAGACATGTTTATAATTTTAGTGTATTATTTTGACGTTCTCCTTATTATAGTATTACATATGTATTTATATACATATACTGTTTGTAAATGATATGTTATCGTCTTTTATATTCTCTCATATGTTTATGCAAGTGTTTAATCGGTTAATAATAGGTGATATTCTGAACAGGTTCATATGCAATTTCTGTTCATTTATTTCTAATAATTAAATATCAAAACAAATACTAAAAAAATTATTACGAATTTCTTAGTATGTATTACAGTGACCGGAATAAAGTTCATAACATATGGGATTCTTTTTATCAATATATCGTATTTTTGATGGATCGATTCGATTATATAATTCATCATAAATTTGGCCAATAGCAATCACAAATTTACATAGTTACCATGTACTGATGCACGGATATACTCTTGACGACTTGGTTTAATCATTTCGGTTTTTCGGTGAATCCAACCAAGCAAAAATGATGAATAATAATTCAAATTTAGAGCCCCATGATTGAATAACTGTCACAACAACAAAGCCTTATATTTATTAATAAACATCAATTAAAATCGCAATGAATCGCTTCGAAAAAGCTTCAGGTTTAGAAATAAGCCAAGAAATTGAATCTTTAACGCCTGCGAACACGGTGAAAACGCACATATACATTTGGAATCAGTTTTTGATATTTTGTTAAGAGCGAAAATATGAATTTCTTAAGCAGACTTAGAATGAACACTCGGCAGGTATTCTCAAAGACTGGGCTTCTTTCAACGTGAAGCGAGCTGATGGCACCGAATATAAGGAGGGAGCTGTAAAGACGATTTGGAATTTTTCCTCACAGCTTTTCCAGAAAAAGAATATAATCGGAAAATAGACCTATTCAAGACATAGTTTTTGAGGATGCCAGAAAGGGGCGTGTGGTGAAAATAAGAGAGCTACAAACGCTTCCAGAGAAAAGAAAATCCAATTCTGCAGCTGTGACAACTGAAGAGATCAGCAAGATTGTGGAAAACTATGACTCACCGGACGGCTTACAAAAAAAAGTTCTACCAGATTTCTGCCGGCGAGCTCGCCTAGTAGAATTTTTCAAGAACGAAATCAATATTTATGGTGAACTTACGTATATTCTTATCTCAACGTATACTTTTAAAGCATTCCTAACTTCTTGCCACAAATGTTCGCCATTCGAAGAGTTGACTCGACATCCTTTTTTCTCCTTGACATCACTCCATAGACGTTCGATTGTGGTTTAGGTCTGGCGACTGAGCTGGCCGTACCATGACATTCACCCTATATCTCAAAAGCCAAGCATTTGCTGCTAGTACGTGTGTTTAGGATCATTATTTTGCTGAAACGTTCTCTTCAGCGTAAGGAAACATAACTTTTTCCAATATTTCTACAAAATGGGTTTATGAAAATTTTTCTTTTATAAAAAAAATAGTACTATACCATATCAAGAAAAACAACCCCACACCATAATATTGCCGCCTCCATGTTTCACCGTTTTTATCGTGTACCGGGGTGAATATTGTGTTCCTACTGGTCGTCGCATATACGTTTTTATCCTATCCGAACCCAATAAACATATTTCTGATTCGTGATATCATAAAATATTGCGCTCCCAATCTCTGTTTTCTCTCAAAATCTAACCTGGATCATACATTACGGCGACTCAATAGTGGTATCTACCTTTTTCGGTACAAATGCATGCAAATTATGTTCTAATAAACGCTTCCTAATTGTTGAGATTTCAATATTAAGTTTCAAGTCATTTTTAATTTATTTGGAGATGATAAAAGGGTTTGCTTTCACTAGTCTTCTTATCGCGTTATTTGTCCGATCACTAGTTTTCCTTGGTTTGCCTCTTTTTTTCAAGTTTTATTTGTCATTTTACGGCATTTGTGCATTAGTTTTCTGAACGCCCCCAACAACTGTGCAATAAATTGTATGCTTTGCCCTCCTTTCGCATTTTTACGATCAGCCTTCGTTCTTCTGCGGTACAATGCTTAACTTAGATTTTATAATATCAATACTTATTAGGGCCAAATATAAAGAAAAAACTGTTTTCGTAACACTTATAGGTACTTTGCACCTATTTTACTGCACAACAATTATTTATTATCGATTGACAAAAGAAGGGTATTCCCTGCGAATATGCAGCAAATATAGAAAACACTAGTGGAGCCTGTAAGAAATAATGTTTACTCATAGCAATGTAGTATTAAAATGATTTTAATGCAAAAATAGAAATCACACCCCTATTATCTTGCACAATAGTGTAGATCAAATAAAATCTCTAAATATGATTGAGACTGAAACCATTTTTTCAGTTCTCCGATAACGAAAGTTGAAAAGTAGGTTTACAGCAGGACGGTTGATGTTCAATGGATTGTATCAAGTAGCAATGCACAAATTATGTAAACAGTTCTATCTCAAACTACGTAATAAGCAATACTTTTATTGATTATGATACATTTCTTCGATATTCTATTTTTCGGCATTGGAATCGAAATCGGATCTTTTTAAATAACCTTAAATTTATTCCTTTTAAAGCTATTCTAAATATTAGGATATCAATGCCGAAACTTATTTTACGATTATTGAAAAAAAAAAAAAAAACAACGAATAAAAGTAATGTTAGTAGGAATAAAAATGTTTCTAGAATTTATGTATTGCTACTGGTTATAATCCATTACAACAGCAACCGTCCTGCTGAAAACATACTTTCCAGTTCTCTTCAGCTCCCTGTTGGTTATGGGAAAACTGAAAATTGATTTCAGTATTAACCATATTCAGAAAGTTTACTTTACCTAAGCTACTAAAAAAGAAAAAAGAAAAAAATCCAAATATGTAATTTATTTGAAAAATATAAAAAAAATAGGATTTTTTAACGTTTTCAAAACATTGTCTCACAATTAAATTGTAAGCAACTTTTTCAAATAACTTTTTTTGGATATCACATCCTCTAACTTCACTTTTTGACCTTGATATTTTTTAGGTATGCTGTATCGATTCCTCTCACCTCCCCAAAGAAGGTTTTAAAATATCTTAATAATATATTGTAAACTTTATGCCGGTCACTCTAGGTGTAGTCTTTAGTCTTATACTGATTTTGAGTATTATTAGGCAAAATGATTTTAATATTTTCATTTCATTTTGTGATGACAAAAAGTAAATGTAACAAAAAATACAATGTGTGCTCTTGTATATAGTTGTGGTTGCTTTTCTTTCATTCCACTTTTTTTTTAATTAGTACTGGAAAGGGAACTAATTTTTTAGGTTAAATAGACAAAGACACGATACTAAATTACATTTACTGCAATTTCACAGAATGCTCAACAAAATTTCCATATTTTAATAGAAGCTGCACTTATAGGGCCAGAACAACATCCTAATTCAATAATGCGAATAGACATTTTCTGAGGTTGTCAGAAAGAGGATTATGCAGTTTTAATTTGTGAGGTCCAACTTATTATTAACAGAAGGTGGAAGTATTACCAGTTGATAAAACTATGTATTTTGTTCTTTGTATACTAGGGAACTAATTTCGAAGCATAAATTTATCGATAAATTACCTTCCAGAATTTACCGGCTGCATTATGTTGCCGAATCTAATTGGACCCACATAAAGGTTGAAATCAACGGTTTCAGTTCGGTGGACACTATAACAGGCACCAACATACTCCAAGAGTTTAATTGAGTCGCCCAATTAATCACTTAATGACACATCGTTCTCTACAGTTAAGTAAATGCCTGTATGGGAGTTTGTTTTAATGTGATTGAGCTCTTATTAAATTGCAGTCAACTAAAAACACTTCCATTATCGAATCAGTTCTTATAGTACCAACATTTGATTGTATGAGATCAAATCGAGAGCGAAATTTCTTCAACTTTGATTAGGAAATTAATCATCATATTAAGTTACATAGATAATTAAGTTTTTTTTTTTTGTATGAGTACTTAGTTTATAAGTAGTACTCGGACAGTATCCACATTTTTAGGACGGTTCCCTTCGACGATTAACAAAGCGCTATTCACTAATTTAAACATTTGTGTAGAAAATAACATTGAAAGAAAGATAACTGAATTAAATATAAACGTTAACAATATCCTCTCAGCGAGAATATAAGTAAAATGAAAATGTTCATTACATGCATACAACTGTTTAACCAGGAATCTTGTACTTCTATAACGGTTGGAGTATAACCTGTAAATGCGTCTAACAAATTCCAAGAAAATAAAATAAATTCCTTAGCTATGTGACAAAATTTGTTGTGGTTTTTTTCTTTTAAAATCGTATTCCGACAAAAACGAATTCAGTTTTATCAGTGAAGAAAGAACTTAGAAAAATCTCCTCAGTTTATCTTGTGGGGGAAAATATAACTTGTGTTTAGAGACGACGAAGAATAGAAAATATTCCAAGAAGTTTTGGAAGTTTATTTGTGTGGGGATCATATAAAAATTGACAAGTTACAAGGTTAACACCTTAAATATGTATAGTTGAAAAGCTGGATTAGGACTATAAGAATGAAACTACCTGATTGTTAGCGGGTACATAGCATCTGTAAACCAGATGAGTACGCAGTCGTGACGATGCATTGCTTGTGTACTTAGCCAGTTTGCAAGATTGCGACCATAAAGCAATAAATAACACTCAACAATGAATAAGCAGAATAAATCGTAAATTTTATAGAATAAGAATTACCCCCAGTGCATGCTTACGACGCTCAGTATCTAGATGGAAAATGAAACGAACTCTATGCAAATTTTTAACGGTTAGTGTGCTTATTACAATACGAATTTACCGCTTCTTCTTTCTAGCGTGTAATTTTTTCCTGTACTTGTTACAATGTGGTGTACACTGTGTTTAATAGAAATTAGAAAAAATATTTTTTGTGAATCAGATTAATTTCAAAGCATTCAATTGTCATAATTACAATTATCATCTCATAGAATAGGTTCAGTATTTTTATATTTTCGTTTTGCGTCGAAGTTCATTACGGTGAAAGATTTTATGGTTGCAGAACTTAAAAATAAAATTAACAGACAGAAATGTGGTTTAGGCGGTGTCTTAGCCAATAAAATATTTATTAGGTAGCACATATCAAACAACCAAGCTATTTAATTTTGAAAACAACTTTTCGAGTGAGAATAATAAATACCATCATATCTCTAATACTCATGAAGTAGCCACAGCCATAACCATTACCATTATCAACATTTGTAGAACCACAGCAATCTTGAAAATATTAAAATTACAGCAATTAATTTCACTATAATCGAAAAAGGTAGGTATGCTAGGAATAATGGAGAGGCTCTACACTTCATGAAGGAGTTTGGCCTCCAAAGCGCAAAAGTCAGGGTTTTCCGCCGTCACTGCCCGACTGTTGCGCACTATTTCCGGGCACAGGGTGATGCACAGTGTTAAAAAATGCCAAAAACCTGGACAAAAACCGGATTTTTCCATACTTTCCTGGATTAATTTTAATGGTAGGGCTGGATGAATCTAAATCTGAAATAATATATAGGGTGTTCCATTTAAGAAAATGTATGTTTGGTTCACCCTGGTGATATGGAACATCCTGCATATATGAAAATAATTTTGAAATGTTAAGTTTAAGACTGTCTGCAATTTTCGCAAATAACTTTTTTTGATATCTTACATGATAACGGATATATCGAGCTTTGCCACACTAATGTGTCAGCCTGTAGTTAAATTAGCCCTAGAAACTGATGTAATCGATTGAAAATAATGAAATTTTTTTGGAACGTGTCATTACTAGTGATGAGAGTTGCGTGTTCGAGTATGACCCGGAAACAAAACGCCAGAGCATGGAATGGCACACTTCAGCCTCTTCAAAGCTCAAGAAAGCAAGAATGAGCAAATCAAACATCAAGACCATGCTGATTTGTTTCTTTGATAGCCAGGGAATCGTCCACAAAGAGTTCGTGACTCAAGGTCAGACAGTTAATCAACATCTTTACCGGAGAGGTTTTCCAAGGACTCCGAAAAAGGGTCATGCGTGTGAGACCAAACATCAAGAACGATTGGATCCTGCATCATGACAATGCGCCTTGT
>JARFOC010018806.1:0-10268 GCA_031763485.1 Osmoderma eremita
AAATATTATTGTATTACATGGGGATTTGTATGATTCCAGCTATTTTTGTTACAAAAGTGGAAACTATTATTTGTTACAGGATTACATATTTTACTTTAAATTTAATAAATTGTATTACTAATTAAATGTTGGAAATGAAAATTACGTTAATGTTAATATAAATAATAAATAAAATTATGGGCTTTTTCACTGTTTCTTAAATTTAAAAAAATGTTTTTTTAAATCTACTGCTTTCCTCAAAATATGAATTTTAACTGTCAGAAACCCGAATAATGGAACCCGAAGTAATAATGTACAGCTGATTCGACGATTTGGCAACCGTGTATCGAATTCTCATAAGCTCTGTACTGCATTCGAAGATTGAGACGATCTATAGCAACGTTTAATTGTTAGCGGTTCGTACATACAAATGTAAACACTTTACTTTTCTTACTTTGTTATTAAGAATGACCCTGTAGTCAAGTTCACCATTACCATGTTATTAGCAGCGTTTCACTTGACACTTTAAATTCTTAGATAATCTAGACACTATCTATAGGTCTAGACGGCTATTGGCACGCTGTTACACCATAGCTATCATTAATAGACTTTATAATTGTTCTCTTATGCAAGGTGGATCACTAATAAAGATTATGTGAAGGTTTTTTTGAGAAGATTTTGACGAAAAATTCAAGATGCAAATGTGAGTGTTAAAAACGAAAAAACCTACTAATGTGACTACTTAAAATCATTAATTGAGAATACTTTTGAAGATAATGAAAACGATAAAGAAAGAATTCCGGCGTAGGTCCGTTGAACTTGTCATCAATTTTAGAATTATAACTAGTATTTTTTTAAATATTTTCCACATATTTGAGCGGTAAACTGACGTTTGGAGCTCTCTGTATATACAAAGTGTGCAAAATTGTAAGATAACGCGTCAGTACTTCTTTCAACTGTCAGAATAACCTTTAATAACCTTTTTAAAATGTTCCTAATAAAAGCCTTAATCGATATCCTAACCTATAAATCTGAAATACTTTTGAATATAGGTACAGCGTAATTCTTTTATACTGAATCAAACTTATTTTTTCCTTAAATGGAACAGCATCTACACATTTTAAAATTCCATGATTTACATTTACACAGAGTCAATTTTTCTAAGACATTACACCAAAGTATGATATTCCACTTATTTTCAAAAGAAAATCATTTCCAGAGCTTTTTTTGAAAATCGATATCTCATTTTTTAATTATGTACTATTATTTTGTTATATTTGTTGTGATATTGATTCATTTTTAACAACCAATGCCAAATATCTATTATTTTATTAATTACACGGCCCGTGGTAATTACAAAAAACCAACAAATTACTGAAAACCAAAATTAATATGTTCAAATTAGTGACACTCAATTTTTTCAAATATAGGTATATATTTTGTGCTCGTCAATCCGGATTTAACACACCTTTAGATTATCATAATCATTTAGACCAATTTTCGTTCACAACTTTCGATAACTTCTACTAACAAATATGACCTTGTTATCTAATGGTAATAGTTATGATCAATCCATAAAAGCGACAAATGTTTATTAAAATGAAAAGCTTAAAAATTTTAAGAAACTTGACATCAAAATTTTCAAATCCAGAAATTGTGGATGTAAGTTCTGTAATATCATACGCAAAAACAACAAATAATAACGGTCTCAAAGCAAATCCTTAAGGAATTACAGATAGAAGTTCATAATAATGAATAAAAGAGATTTCTGAAAGTTGTAGTGTACTAAGTCACTCATAGAAGAGGCGAATCAATGGAAGAAAACTCTATTCATGGTTTTAAAGGACCTGATTCTTAATCGTTTGTCTTTTTATTATCATTAAGCGATGTGTATTAGGTTTTTTTTGAATATAGTATTTCCGTATCTATAAAAAGAGATAAAGTTATAAAAACGCTGAAATTCGATTCAAAATACTTCCCTCGTTACGACCCAGAAAAATATGCTGTAAGTATGTAATTTTCGCAAGATGGTTGGCGATGACAGATTCCTGGAAAGGGTGTATGCGTGTCCCGCGCGGGTTGGTGGTGTGGGAGTGTAATAGTCCCCATACGGGACACAATAAGGGCGGGGGATGCGGTATCCAGGGTGGACACTATCGATCAAACTGGCCGGGGTCGTTTCGGCGGAATGTGTGCTGGTGTGATGGTGTGCGTGCGTAGGGGTTGTGGGGGGGTGTGGGGGTAGAACATAGCTCAACCACCTTTCGCCCAGGACACACACGCACCAGCAACGGTTGTCAAACAGAACGTAACCACACACTATGTCCAAACATACATACAGCATACGAACGTATATACACGCACACAGTGATAAAATTTATGCCCCCGTCGACTTCGCGACTTGTCGATATTCGTTATGGAGAAAATTTGATTCGGCCCTGACTGATTTACGGTTATGATTTTCACGTTTCGCGTTGCCATATGCATCGGTGACGCGACGCACGGTGTTGCGAGCCCGTAATAAACACGGAACTATTGTCAACGGACTTAATTATGACTTTAAAATATTGTCGCTCTCTAGTCCGGATAGCGTACGACACGGTCACAAATTTATCACGTGACGTACACGATGTGATCCCAGATGTTATTGTAAAATCAGTTCTTACGATCATGTGATCTGCTATTGTATACCAATACAATGAGTATCTATGAATGTCTTTAAAATGATCAATTAGGTCCAATGTTATAAATAGCGTTATATATTGGAATACATATGAATATACACGACGAATGGATAAACTATCCTAAACCATAATCATGAACTCATTCAAGTTGGGTAATACATTAAATCCGGTACTATTTTCCAAAATAATTATGGATTCCGTTGTTACAGATACAGTACAAAAGGCTTATTCAAAACACAAATATACAAATCGCAGAGTGTACTCAATGCCATCGATGCACAACCAGAAACGATTACAAGAAGAATTACAGCTGAAACTGTATGGAACTTATGTGAGTAACATGCAAAGTCTTTAATCCATATAAATCTCATTGAAAGCGTAGATCTTCGCAATCGCATTATTAACGCTTTCTCTACTATTAGGAATGATCCCGAGATGTAATAACATCTTTGTCAATCTACAGCGCCCACCACTGCAATCTAACGATTTTTGAATGAAAAGAACTCGACGAATTTTTAGCATAAAGCAATTTTATTAACAGCAGAACTCAGTTTGTGTCTTGAAACGATGTCAGTCAACTGACGCTCATTCGTGGAAATACACGAATAGAGACGCTCTCTGAAGCTACGAAAAGTCGACAAGCATTTGGCGGCAAATTCAAATTATTTCTTCGCCTAAAGTTCTTCCCAAGTGCGTGGTATATTTACATCCACCTCAAATTTCCTCATAAGGTTGGGAAAGGTGATAAATTCAAATTAGGATATAGAAAACCAGAAATGAGAAACATAATTTTTTTTTAAATCAAGAATGAATATTAAAAATATTAATGAGATGTTATCAACCTACGAAGCGAAAATAACAATTTATTAATATTTAGGGTTATATTTTATCTGTGTATAGAACTACTACCACTACAATGAATTCACAATAAATTTTGTCTTTACTTGTCAAATTCCTCTTTCAGTGTCACTTTCCCTGTCCTATTCTTTTACTGCTTGTCCCAAATTTTACGAATTTGGTGTGTTTAACCTGTTGACGACTTTTCAGAATAAAGCCCTTATATTTTGGTTTCCGTGCGCACATCCTATAATAATCTATTTATTTATTAGAATTTGTTTAAATCTTATTATATAAATTCTATAGATTCCTCCATTTATTCATTTAAATATTATTATTTGAAATATCTTTTCTGGATTATGCTCTTACTTTTTGACCTTTTGCTTGTTTCTGTTTCGTTTTTTTGTAGATGTGTATTTTGAATATAATAGCTAAGCTTCCATGGCCAGAATCTCTGTTAAGGGGATTAACAATAAAACAAAATGATATTCAGTACCCCTACACAGCTGAGGGTATCATTCTTGACCGTGTCGATCGGATTAAATTGTATATAATTGTTAGTTAATTAGTATATAAGTTATTTATGTTTTATCAGAGTGGTACATACCATGTGTTTACATATGTATATTTGGGACCTTTTATGGGATTACCTGTTGGTCATTATAATAAATAAATAAATAAAATGATGATGAGAACTGGACGTGTCATCATCAATAGAAGTGGCTTCTATGAGAAGAGGGGAGAGCCTCAGAAGGCGACGATAACTTCTGGAATTACCGCTTTCTTGAAGAAGCTAGTTATATGAGCGGCAAATCGTCCCCTCCAAGGTTCCCTCCAGTCCAATCTTTACGTATAGACTCGCTGGTCTGGAGCTCAGGGCCCCGCGATCAATTGGGGTCCCAAACCTTAGAGACAACAGCGGAATCGATGATAAATTTTTCAATCACTACACAAGATTCGATTACTATTACAAGTGTAAACCTTGTGCCGGGTGCCGGTTTGATCTTAGATAATCTGTGAAAAACTGTTTTGTTTACTTTCAATACCAAACCATTCGAAATTATCCGCTTCACCCAACTAAATTGTTTACTGTGAGAATATGATAAATTATCTGCTTAGTCACCTAGACCGTCAATTAATAACAGCGCAAATGAGTTAGGGATGGAATGTATGCACCTAACAGAATATTTGAGAGATGTTCGAAACAGTGAGAGTGGAGAGGCAATAAGTATTTCAGAATTATATCATTTTTTAAAAGAATATAATATTGAAGACGCTTTTTCGAATATTGAAATAGCAATTAGAATCTTATTATGCATGGTGGTTAACAGTCCCCTGGTGGAAAACTGTCCTTGTCATAACTGAAAAGCCCAAAGATTGAATTGAGAAGTACAATTCTTCAGAAAAGATTCAACAGTTTGTCCTTGATGTCCATTGAAAGCGAGGTGCTTAAAGAAATAGACTTTGAACATGTCAGTCGTGATCTAGCCACTCAAAAATCTAGGAAAGTACCTCTTATAAGTATGTTTGCGTTTGTTTGTTAATTTTCAAAAATAAATTATACCGGTGCTAACGTTGTTCGTTCCTGTTAACATCGATTCAAAATTTCTCTAGAAAAGGCCCATGCATCTCAGTGCCCAGGGCCACCACTTGACTTAAGACGGCTCTGGTTCCCTCCACACTAATTATTTTATATTTATTTCATTTTTATAGTACATCGAAGCCCTCATTTTATCCTCGTCGCAGTGTTGACTTTTTGTTGTAGCACCGAGTAATTTACAAATATTTGATGTTGAAGAAAACCATCCCTTCTCATGATGAAAGTTTTCGATTTCTACATCTTTTACCTGGAACATGTTCTTGTTACATAGATTGAGGAATGTAGAGATAGTATAGCGATTGCTTTTATAGATAGATAGATGATAAAAATTTATTTCAAAAGCATATACCATACAGTGTATTAAAGATACATGCCTGAAACAATTCTAGAAAAATAAAGAAAAAATATAAATGTATATGTATATGGTTAAGAAAAACTTAAACATTATTGAAAAAACAAATAATCATTAATATTATAACAATTAATACTTAATATATATTCTCTGAGGTACTTTTTAAATAAATTGAAATTCCGAATATCTTTTAAATTGCGTCGTAACTTAACTTATTAGCACTTGCTATATTTTAGCTTTTGACGAAGCCCCTAAAAATTTCGGCTTATCTCTACGAAGTACGAGTTCATGTACTTTATATTTTTCTGAAAATCAAACGCCCAGCACTAATTCTTATATATCATTGCAAGTGAGTTTCCTGAAAAATACTTTTATTTTATAAGAATTTTATTAATATGCTGATGCATAATGAGACATTTGACATCGGCATATCTTCTTACTAAAAGTAGTTACAACAGAAAAAGAAAACTTATTAAAGTAATAGATATAGCAACGCAGGAGTTTTGTAGATGACAAATCCGGTTATTTCCATCGCCTTTGTGGGCTTCAGGCAATATCTATTGTGACGTAATTCTCAGCCAAGCTATACAATACCTTAGATTTTCGTGCTTACGTTTTTTTTTTCTTTTTCGTCATATCGAATAACTGATTATCCATTTCGTCGGTGACATTTTCACAAGGGGGTCAGTTGACACACGTCTGTTTATAGCCAAGATTTTAATTAAGTTTACTGTGTTGTAACGGGAGAAGTAATTAGTGTGTCGGTAAGTGAAAAGTTAATTTTCGGAACCGAATACCCCCGGGCGTAGTCTGGGTGGCGGTCGTAGGACTCCGAAGAGGCGACCGAAGCAGCGATGGTAGTAGGTAGTAGTAGTAGCAGCATCGCGTCGGTGGCGGCTAACGCGTCCCCATCAGGATCGCCTGTCAATCGGATATCCGGCCCCAGGTTTTACGCGGTTTCCCTTGAGAATTCGCTCGGCTGATTCAGCTGCCTCCTCGCTCTTCCGCCTGCTTTCGGGTTGCCGTTTTCGACGGCCATGCTTCGCCGACGTTACCGTACCGCCGCCAGAAATAAAAATAAAGTTTATTTTGTTACAGTTTTTTTCTGCCATCCCTCGCACAACTAAAATCATATTTTATTTACGGGGAAGCGGATTTCGCTCATCCGTACTCTTCTATAAACAAAAAAAATTTTTGGAGAAAATATATAAAGCAGTGTAGATGTACAATATAATGTTACGAAAGATTTTGTATACAGATTATATCAAATTATATTGAATATATTATTGAATATGTATATGTATATTGAAATATGTCCAAAATTAAGTATTTCCCATTGCTAACTTTGTTACTATTGAAGCTATGAAATTAAATAAACCAATCAATGTTCTGATTGAGCACTGTGTATATCTTTGTAAAACTAAAAATAAGCAAATGAAGAGCACTTGTTCTTTCTAACAATTAGTAAAAATTTAAAAAAAATAAAAATAACAAAAAAGATAAAATAAAAAATACCCTTACCACCTCGATGAGTGAAGAACTCCTGGATACGTATTGCCATCCTCAGCACAATCTGCGAACGAAGATAATGTTAGACGTCGCACTCTGGGAGATTTGCACCACACAGAACACCACTTGAATAACATTCAGTGTTATTCAAGTGGTGTTCTGTGTAACAATGTTCTGAATTCAAGTGGTGTTCTGTGTGGTGCTAATCTCGCAGAGTGTGACGTCTAGCATTATCTTTCTTCGTGGATTCTGCTGAGGATGGCAACCTAGTTGCCGAATACGTATCCAGGAGTTCTTCACCAGGAGTTCTTCACTCATCGAGGTGGTAAGGGTACTTTTTGTTTTATTATTATTTTTTTTATGTTTACTACTTTAAACCACCGTATCCTATTATTTGTATTTTATTTCTAACAATTGTCAAAATAATGTGCAAGTAGGCAATGGTCGTAGTAATGACTGAATACCTATTCAGTCCTTACCATTGTGGAATAAATGATCAGATACAGGTTTTCCTAGTAACTGTCAGATAAATAGCCGTAAGTATCGGTCAATAACGCAGGGATATGATTACCTATTTATTTTAATACTGCATATCTGATTACCTATTAAAATGGGGCTAACAGCGTTCAACTTACTTAAAAAATAATAATTTTAGTTGTATAATACCTTATAATTATTATTTATTAACCAATAATGAAATTTTATAAATCATGACACTTCAGAGAACGGTGGCCGCTATTCAAATAATGTAAGAAATATGCTTATTATCTTTCTGTAAGTCCTAAGCACCAAATTAAAAAATTAATAAACCGTCTTTTTTTGATATATCAAATAAATATTTACAAATATATGAAGAAAAATAAACGTCTGCAATAAAATATAATTAGTGCTACATAACACACATATTACTAAAATATATTACTTAATATATTTTCTACGACATATTTAGTGCATATTATGTTAATACAGGTAACTAATATTCAAGAAAGATTCAATATTTTCTAAATATTTGTAAATAAACGTGGCTACTGGGATTCCAATACCGATGAGCGATTTTTGAAACGTTTTTTGTTTATCCATCAATCACCATTTTATTTGCAGTCATCCAAATACGGTAAACGCTCATTATTGGTTTTCTTGGATGTTCACATATCAATATTTCCATTGATCTAAGTAACGTGCAGGCGGGCGCATGCATTCCTTTCACACTGTATGCTATAATCACTGTCTAATAATGCTTATCTTTTATTAAATTGGTATTAACAATAATATAACCTTTGTTTATGCGTTTATTAGAAAATATCTGTTGGACAAATAAATCTTATTATTATTTCGATTGATGTAACGTTAGTTTGTCTTTCAATTTCTCAAACATGCACTGAGCCATTAAAATGTTAAATATAACTGATTGCGGTTACATTAATTTCAACAAACAACGAACCTAATTAAAAATATTTGGAAAAATAGAAAACATTTTTTTTTCTCAACCAGCATTTCTATGGATTATTTCGACTGCTTGGAATCGAAATTTTACCAGCGTCTTGTTTTAGAGATAGTGATTTAAGAAACGTTACACTTGATTCTGTTTTTCTCCAGTACTTAAATCAACGCTTTTATTACACGTACATTCGTGGAATATAAAATAAGGCGGCGAGAGAGCGAGAGATGGAGGCCATCCGTTGCGCAGTGGAGTTTTTCGAGAGTCCGCTCCATGGCTCCGGTGGTATCAAGTAGAACGGACCGCTCTGGCACAAAAAGTATCTGGCAAGGGTCACATGGCCGCTACATTAGTCGGGCTGAAATAGCTGCGGACGTTGTTTCTTTGCCGTCGCCTAGGGCAGTCGCGCCGGTCTGGCTTCCAACACTGACATACACACATATAGAGATATACAGGCGCGCACACACAAACACCCATACACACACGCACGAATACAACACACAGGCACGGCCAACAGCAGCAGCAGCACCCGCTCGGAATCGTAATGTCGGACGCAAAAACACGATGAAAGGTTCACTATTACTTTTTCATTTTTAATGTCTTCCCTCCATCGTCTACACGGTCGCCTATCCATGCATCGCATCGGTCCGAAGTTACTGCCGCTTTTGCCTTCACTGCTGTAGTTATTACTCCGAAGACTGCTCGGCTTTATGCTTGATTGATTCTGATTTTATTTGACGCGACGTCGCACTACAAAAATCGCATTCGGATCGCGTTCTCCCGGATTTTTAATTAAACATACTGTCTCGTCCTCAGATGTCAAGTGGGGGCCGAAAGGATAAAAAGCGACGGACGAACACATCAAGTTCTTTCTTCGGTCGGGCAACTCGGCTTAAGGATATGCCCGCGAGGGAGAACTGTAAGCGTTAATTACTCTTGATCAACGGCTAAATTATCACCTCGGTCTTCATTAATTTACTAGGCACGCCACATATTTACCCTAAAGGATACGTGTGAGGAAACTTTATCTCATCAGTATCAGTTGACAGGACGAGTTAACATATCGGTTTCTTCGATGTAATGTGACAGAAATCAGACCCATAGGAATAGCATAATATTTGCATAGTATTTGTTGTAAAATATATTGGGTAAAGCATTTTTTGCAATGTACATTGTAAACAAAAAAGAAAACAGGTAGCAAATTAACAAAACACAATTACTTTTATACTTATGCTATAAATCCACTACCTTCTACAAAATACAACTTTTCGAAATCCTTTATGAGCTTTGTAGAATTTGAGGTATTATGAGTAGGGTATCACTGTACATTTTGCTTGAGGTATCCCCAAAGAAAAAATAAGAGATATAACGAAAGGAGTAAATGTATCTATGTTTTGCGATATTGTACGACAGAATTGTTGGCCCGCATTTTTTTCTTAAATACCGTCAATGGAAGTAGAAAAGTTGCGAATCCAAATAGGATTTGCTATAAAACTTCTTCCTAGAAGACCCTAAGCTACAGTTCCGCTTAATATCTATAGGCATCTTCACGTAGTGTTACAAAGAAATACTGTTTCCTTGTTCTGATGGTATACTTATGGGTTTAGACACGCATTGCGATATTAATTACCATTAAGTATATAAATGTATTAATTTACTGCTACATAACTTATTCTTATATCTATGTCGTTATATACGCGAGGTATGTCCGATTAGTAAGGTACGTTTGCGCGACACACTGCTTATGCCGCTCCGATCAGGTTGAAACCTGCACGCTGTGCAAATGTACTGCATGGATTCTTAGGGGGCATCAGCGGTACCGTATCAATTTGTCTCCTCTCGGCAACATCCTTTGATAGGTTTCATGTG
>JARFOC010018817.1:0-10267 GCA_031763485.1 Osmoderma eremita
AAAGTGGAAACTATTATTTGTTAAAGGATTATATATTTTACTTTAAATTTAATAAATTGTATAATACCCCAATTCCTGACAAATATTCGAAATGTAAATTAGGTTAATGTTAAGTAATAATAAATACTTCACTGATTCTTAAATAAATCATGTTTCTTAATATTTTACTGTTTTCCTCAAAATATCCATTTTAGCTGTCAGAAACCCAAATAATGGAAACGGAAGTAATAATGTACAGTGGATTCGACGATTTGGCAACCGTTTATCGAATTCTCATAAGCTCTGTACTGCATCGGAGGTTTCTATAGTAGGTACTAGCAAAGAAAATGTTGTAATTATAGAGTCTTGTAGATGAATAGATGGACTGATGCATCGATTGCCCATGAAGTATGGTAAAGAGAAATAAAGTAAAGAAAAAAATTGACGACTTTTGACATTAGTTATGTTGAATTAACTACATGTATCGTATTAATCGCAGTCAAGTACAAAAACCTTACGCCCTTGCTCCAATTCTTCTAGTTCCTGGATTTTTACTAATAAGCTTTCATTCCTTTTCAAAATATCTTGATAATTGTAGTTCAAATATTCATACATTCGCTTTTGCTCCTCCATATTCGTCTCAATATCCCTATTTTGTTTAACCATATTAGAAATATCGTTTTTGATGGCATTACATAACAGATTCATTGAATCGAGTTGCGTCACGTCGAAAATACTATTTTGAATACGCTTCCTAGAAAAAGAAATTAAGGAATGTTAGTAAATATCTACGGCTTTCTCTGTCATTATAGGTATCATCATCACCCTAGTGCTCTAAGTCTCGCCTGAGTATCCGTTGCAATATAGATCCGCTTATTGCTGTTAGCTCTCTTATTGTTTTGCTATATTGCGTTGCGTAATAGAAAGAAAATAAGAGGGCAAAACCTTTATTATTGAGCCATCAGTAAAGAAGGTTGACGAACTACTAAATCTTACTAGGAATCACCTTCGTACAGTAATAGGTCTTCTGACAGGACATTGTACACTGAAAGGAAAATTATAGAAAATTGGGGTTGACATTGAGGACCCAAGCTGCAGACTTTGTGAGGGCGCAATAGAGACCGCATACCACCTTTTATGTGAATGCAAGGCCTTGGACCATAGAAGATAAGCAATTTTTGGGAAACCAAAAATGAAACCGGAAAACTATACAGGCCAACCGACCAAGGACCTGTACCGATTGGTACAGGGCACAAGGATCTGGGAATGGGTGATGTAGGGATGGGTACAAAAATGGGGGATAAATACAAAAAGCCAATGGACTGAAGTGTTTCCGGGGACTTACGTCAAACGGCTCCCATAAGGAAGAAGAAAATAGGTATCAACATACCTTGCTTCCGTAACGTGCTGATCTTGTTTTTGCTGAAGCAGTTCTTTCGCCACTGTCTTGATACAGTCCTGCGATATTTTGCACGCTAGACAAGCTTCAAATCTAGAATTCGTTTGAACCTGTTTATCCTCGAACATTCTTCGACCGCCGACGATGGTAGGTTTAGTTTTCGTTGAAGGTTGAAATTTGTATAGGTCTGCGTCCAGCTGAAATATATGTTGTTCATTCATCAGTTGTTCATCAGTTTGCATCGAAATGTTTAAAAATTACAATGAACTGTTGAATTTTATCCCATAAAAGATTAGCAGATAGTCCTAAAGTCAGATTTTTTGGTTTCTCCACGTTCCTCTGCAATTTCGTTTTCATTTTGAAGGGCATCTCCAGGTATTCGACGTTCAAATTCAGTATCATGTATAACCTTCAAACAATGACATCAAAATTTGATTGACTTTGATTCTAGTATTTGACAGTTGGTTAGTTTGTACCTGTCGATTATTAATTCCAGACATTTGATTCTACCCGTTTCATCATTAACATAAAACGAACCTACGTCATCTAATTCACCGTATGTTTTCCTCGGATCCAGCCACGAATAAGCTTCAAGGGATCTGTTAGTCAGCATTGTTCTGGTTAAGTTATTAAGAGATCTTAAATCTTGCGTTAGAGATCGGTAAAGGAATTCGTTTTCCATAGTTTAAAAAGACCAGAATAAAGGGAAGAATGGTACGCTTTCTCCTAGAATAGTTTGTAGGAAACTTAAATTTTATACTCGCTTTTGAGTGCAGTATGACATCTTAAACTGTTGGAAGCTACTAAAATGACATATAATTTAATAATACTCTCCTATTACGGGTAAGTTGGAATAAAAGTTTAGTAGGTTTAAAATAGATTTTAAATAAGAATTTTGATTATGAATTTCTGTATTTGCAACCGGGTAATGGGAATAAATAAATTAAATCTGGGTTTAAAATATTTTAGAGTCTTTTTTGAAGGTAGAACTTGAAACCAAATAGAAAGAAATTGATTGATTTCTTTAGTTCCTAGCTGGTTAGGTACTCTATTGTGCATTTTCATAACTTTTTTTCCATATTTAATATTTGCTAGTAATTCTTTTGGATATTTAAAAAAGTACTCCACTCAAACTACACCTAGCGACATTCTTCGCTCTGAATCGAAAATATTAATGTTATAACTTTCTAGATGGCCAATTTTATGCTGACTGTCAATGCAAAAAAACACTCAATGTTCCTTCTTCTGTTATTCTATCCTGTAATCATTGTGTGTTCTGCTGAATAATGATATTGTACTGCTTGTTGTTTATTTCCCTCCACAATCAACGAACCTAACAGTTAAAATGTCGTATGTCTACAGGAAGCACTTGAAAGAAACATATTTGGCAACACTGCACTCCCATACTACCGTAATATTTTCTGAATTTCAATCTTCGAAAACATTGTACTTGTGCTTTGCAGTATGAGATGGGTAAAGTGTACGTTTTCAAGTCTACACATCACGGGATATATAATTTTCTCTGGCACATTGTCATAATGCAGGATCCAATCGTCCTTGATGTTTGGTTTCACACGCATGACCGTTTTTCGGAGTCTTTCGAGAACCTCTCGGTAAAAATGCTGATTAACTGTCTGTCCTTGAGGCACGAACTCTTTGTGAACGATTCCCTGGATATCAAAGAAACAAATCAGCATGCTCTTGATCTTTGATTTGCTCATTCTTGAACTTCGGAGAGCCTGAAGTGTGCCATTCCATGCGTTTTGTTTCCGGGTCATACTCGAACACTCAAGTCTCATCACCAGTAATGACACATTGCTTTGCAAATTTTCATTATTTTCAATCGATTCCAAAAAGTCAAGGCACCTTTCTCTCCTGATGTCCTTTTCTTCCTGCCAAAGGTTCTTTGGAACCATTTTCGAGCAGATCTTTCTCATTCCTAATTCATTGTTTAAAACTTGATGAGCGGTGGTGTGGGACAAATTCGACTGTTCCCCGATCATTCTGACCGTCAACCGACGATATCAACGCACAAGATCGCGGATTTTGTCGACATTGCCATCGATTCTTGCAGTTGAAGACATTCCGCTGCCCCTCCATGTCCTGTGCTTCCCGTGTTGCCATATCAAACGCTACGTTGTCAGTCTCATTACTTAATTTACACACCTCGTATATTGCATCAGTAAGTCTTGTTACAACAGTAAATTTAATTTGAATGTCGCCGTCGCTAACTTACTAGGAGATTCCGTTGAGATACGAAATTAAAATACATATATGTATTTTATAAATAAAACATATTACTGTAACAAATAAAGAATAAAATATTTCCACTTCTACACCAATACTAATATTGTTATGAATGGCCCTGTATATCGCATATTGATCGGGTGCCGTAAGGAGACACCACGGTGGGAATGTCGCAATGTACGCGTAGACAGACAGGTCAGCAGGAATAGACTTACACGAGGACCGCTAGAGGAGAAGCATCAGTTTACGGGGCAAGAGAGAGTTAGCAAAATATATATTTATTTATAAAACACCCCTAAAGAGTCATCCTTGTCATAGCATAAACACCAGTCGTAGTAAATAGCAAGTTTTTAAATTTGGCGCGTTATTTTATTGAAATCGAGTAGCACGCCACATACCACATACGTCTCAACTGCAAACCACTAAGGTAAACGCTGGTTACTATTTTGCTTGGATTACTTAGCGTTTCCTATCTTTACCTCTATTGTCTCTATAGTCTCATTTGACATTCATTAATAAGACAAAATATAATAAGGAGAAAAACCTGAAACACACAAATACAACAAAAAATTGATTTCATAAATAAATGCCTAATTCCTATATGAGGAGGAAAAGTGCTGTCTTTGACTGAGAAATTCGTTTTCTAAGTGTATTGCTTTTGAATGTTACTTCTTTTAGATATCTTATTCCTTCAGTTCGGTTTTTATTTGCGAAAGTATTTTAACAAAGCAATGTTGAGGTCGAAAAGAAAACATTTACGAAAAAATAGTATCAAGAATTATTCTTCACTCTAAATCATAAATCATCATCAAAATCAACAGATATAGAACAGTAACGTTTATTTATAGACTAAAAATCCAGACTGCAATATTTTGATGTTGATATTTTCAATTCAGAATTTAACAATGATTAACGCCACGTCTAGTTTCAGCGTCAGTTTCTATACAGCCTATATACTGGATTTTTAAATACTTATTGAAATAAAACGATGCAATATGTAATTATTTGTTTTTCACGTATTGTTGTTTGGTGGTGGGGTACACCAAAACTTTCCAAGACAGGAAAAACGTATTAAACGCTTTTCAACAACACTAAAGCAGTCGTATGCGTGATATTTGTGTACTGGTGATACTCTCGTATAAGTGAAAGAGTTATAAACATTGCTTTTTGTTTTATGGAAGCAAAATAATGTTGTTTTTAATAACGGTGCTCTATCAATTATTAATTGTATGCGGCTCGAATTTAAGCAACATAAATTTCACTTACCATAATTACGATAGTCTCACAGATTTCTTGAAGGGATGGAATAAGACCGAATTCCAATCGAGAATTCGTACGAATTTGTATTCGATTGGGCAGTCCGTACAAGGTAAACCGTTTATTCATATACAATCCGAGCATAATAACTCTGAAGTTAATAAAACACCAAATTTTGAACATTTTGTAAACAAGCAAATCCACTGTTGTTAAGATAAATATGACACGTCCTCTTTCCTTAATTTGATGGAAGATTGGACGAGAAACCGTTAATGTATTTATATTTTCAAAAGTCTATGTCGAATAATTAAAAAAACGATATGGTTTCCAAACTGGATCAATTACACTTGTGCGCCTACCATCTATTTACGTATCAATTGAAATATATATATAACGTACCTGTTTATTATGTTTGTTGTTTATTTTCTTTTGCTTTTAAGCTGATTAAGATGGATAAATATTTATAGTAAACTACATATGCGGCATATATTTTAAATACATACATATAATTGTGAGCTGTTTCAGATGTACATATGTATATATGTATCTATGAGCTCTTAATATAATTAGGAAGTAAATAAAATGGATATTCATTTAGTATTTAATTGATTGTTTAATAAATATGACTGAAATTCTTTATTGGAGGCTTGATATACTTACGCAACGAACTCACTAATTGTTCAGTTACTAAGTTTACATAAAAAAGTACATAAAATTTAATATAAATAGAATATATACGATCCTAATTTTTGAATGCAGCATAATTCTGTTCGGACCTCAAACAACATAACTACCTTAAGACTTGTATTTGAACTGTTATACCCAGTAATGCTTAGAATTTCAAATCAAGAACGGTTCTAGAACTAAGGGTGCGAACAATTGCATTGGGAATAATAGTAAATGCTTAAGTTAGAAACTTTGGCTTTTATTATCCAATGTCGCTTTCTTCGATACCTACATATATCTTTTTGGTAACAAACAATCTAATCTAATTAAACCAATATTAAATCAAACATGTGTTTACCTGTCGAAAAAAATATTGGTATGGAAAATGTTGTAATATTAAACATTTTTTTTTCTTGTGTGCTTAGTAAAAGTTCCTCTTTTTTGTTTTTCGAAATTGATTAGCGACACTTTTAACATTAAGCAATATGCTTCAAATTATGTTACAATTATTGATCTGCTGTAGTTGCCCAGATATTTACAAAAAATTAAAAATCGTCCCAACTGAGGGATAGCCCTTCAAATCCGCAGCTAAAAAAATGTTTTGTGCTTACACCAAGGTACTCTTGGAGTGTGCAAAATTTCATTTAAATCTGAATTTGGTAGTTGACGGTGTTCCCTTGTAAGTGATATTCCCCTTTTAATTTGGAAATAAACATTGGAAATGGATTCTACATAATAATAGTGCTGCCAATATAAAGTCGATATACCATAGCTTCTACATCCTAATCTCTTAGAAAGTTGGACCTAAAGGTTGTGCTAATTAAATTTACATACTACCCAGTAATTTATAAAAGAAGACATTTGAATACGAATTTTCCATTAAGATAGTTTCTTTCAGGAAGAGAGTTATGGGCGATGGAGATCACAGCTGGTGATCCCAGCAAGTTCAGTTTACCAAATATAAAGTTAGTAGGGAACATGCACGGAAATGAAGCTGTAGGAAGAGAACTTTTATTACATTACATTAAAGTAAATACACCACAGCACGCATCTTATATACTCATGTTTTTTTTTATTTCCTCATTTCTATTTCTTAGTACCTATTAGAAGAATACGGAAAGCAGGATGAAGTGACTTGGCTGCTGGAGAATACTAGGCTTCATATACTGCCGAGCTTGAATCCAGATGGCTTCGAAGTTTCATATACATTTGATCTTGAAGACTGTTCGGGTGATAAGGGAAGGACCAATGCCCAGGGACTCGATCTAAACCGAAACTTTCCGGATTACTTTTCTGAAAATAAGCAACCTATGCAACCGGAAACCCAAGCTGTAATACGGTGGATGGATCGAATACCGTTCATTTTGTCGGCGGCTCTGCATGGTGGTGCGCTTGTTGCTAATTATCCCTTTGATACGCGAGAACTTTTTAGTAAGTCTATCTATAATAAAGCAAATATACCGAATAAATCTTATGGATTAGGCACATTAAGAATAGGAATGCCTATTATTATGTATTTGGAGGTTCTTTCCCATGCACCTTCTCTTCAGAACGCTCTCTTTTGACCAGGAAAGCTGAAAATTTGATTAATTTTGATGACTGAATTTTGATGATGAAACAAAAAAATTTTTGGAAGTAACACTAAATTCTAATCACAAATATTTTAGTAAAATGTTTAAGAAAAATATACGTTTACGTTTATTTCAGTTTATTTAATCATGTAGTAGCTGGTATTTTTTCTGCCTTGACGGATTGGTATCCATTACAATAACACAATTTGGTTCTAAAAAGGGTAGAACATTTCTCATCTACTCTGTAAATACTTCACCATTCATTTCCTCGTGGTAATCGGAGGTTCTTTTCGATTGAAAATAACTCATTCGATCCATTTTCAACAAAACCATTATCACTCCCAATATGTAGTATTATAATTGTACTTCCATTTCTGCAATATGCTAAACAAATTATTCAATGAAATACACAAGAAACAACCAAAAGCAAGCGAAATAAATTGACTACTGATATTACGAAAACGTCGCGATCAGTAATATTCCATTTTATCCAACATAAATTTCGTATGCACAGACAGCTCTCTTCGTTCTGTGTAATTTTGCCTTACGTATTAGCCAATAGCAAACGGCCAAGATATAAGCCTATCTTGCCCAACGCTATTTTCTTAAAGTGAATGCTGTATAGGGCTGTGCATTTTAACAGGATAATCAGTTAACCGATTATAGACACAAGACGGTTATATGTAGTCGGTAATATAATGACCGGTTAATCGATCACGACGGTTAACCGGTGGCGACAGTTGACCCGTCAATTCGGTTGTTCAACGTAGTCAAAAATATAATTTTTTCGTTATATAAAAATATTATATATTTATTGGAGACTTCAGAGTTTCTCCTGAAGACATCTTGTGGTATTTAATTATTGTTTTATGTGTATACGGTTAACCGATTACAAGATCAGCTAGGTTGCGCAGTACTGGTGCGGATGACATTTGCTTATTGCCAGTTAAAAATAAAATTGCCCCCAAACCTTCAGCAACTTTCAATTCCTAAAATTCTGTTTACTTAAGTACTGAATCTTATTTATTTTATTATTATTCTTCCAGAATCGTTCGTAAAAGGGCCGTCACTAACTGCGGACAACGATGTATTCGTTTCTTTGGCGAAAACGTACGCGAGCAATCACGTCACCATGCATAATGTACCACAATGCAACAAGGCCAAAGAGAGATTCGAAGGAGGTATTACAAACGGCGCCGAATGGTATGCCTTTAAAGGTAGCATGCAAGATTATAATTACAAACGCGGATGCATGGAACTGACTTTAGAAATATCTTGCTGCAAGTATCCCAATGCTACAGAATTAGAAAAGTTATGGATTGAAAATAAAGAGGTATGGAAAAATGCGGGTATTCACATCGGTACATTAAGTAACAGGTGTCCATTAGACGAGCCCTAGTTTAGGGCGTAATGGACGAGTGCGACAATTTTCTACATAAATAGCAATTTCTAAATTTGAGAATTTTAGTGCTGGTTGGTAATACATCATGACAATATCAACTAGATGAGACGAAATAACAATTTTTGTATTGTTTGTGATTATTTGATGTTTAATTGAATGTGATTGCATTTAATAATTCGATTTTACATTTTTACATTTCGATCATTTTTATGTTTTAATAGCGAATTTTGCATTTGACAGTTTGACTTCAAATTTTTGACGTTTGAAATATCAGTTGACCACTCTTGAAAAACTAAATTGCACTAATGGAGATGGGCGATAATGACACAAGTTCTTTAGCTATCTTTGTTTTAATTTCGCTCTTTTATGGCTTCGCTCTACATAAATAGCAATTTCTAAATTTGGGAATTTTAAGGGAGGTTGGTAACACGACATGGCAGGAATAACAGCATAAGACAAAAGCATAATTTAAAATAACTATTGTTGTATTGTTTGTGATTATTTTATGTTTAATCCACTGCGTTTGCATTTGATAGTTTGACTTCATATTTTTTGACGTTTGAAAAATTCCAAAACCAAATTCCATTATGCAGAATTTAGTAGTTTCTGCGAGTGATTTTGCCTCCACAAAAGAATTTTTCAACTTCCAAGGTCGCATGCATTAAAAATTCGCAAAATATCAATTACAATAAACAATTACGCATACAGGGAATTTCAATTTCACCAGGTAATAAAAGTAATTATCTGGCCGGAGGTATATTAATTGAAAAATAAAAGTCGTACTACAGTTACATTATACCTCGTTGTATCGTGATTGTGTGTATATTTATGGATAGCAGAAATTTCCTTTAAACCTTATTATACAAGATCGTCTTTCTTCGCTGCTTGTGTGCGTTAGGTATAAATGGTTCGTTTTTAAGGGGTTTATGACGATACCATTATGATAGTAACAAATTACAGAAAATAATTTATGCTCATTGCACTGTTACTATGGATGCTGTTGTATATCGTGGAATAACATTTAATTGATTAAGATCTCTGGGTGTGACTAAGTAAATAAGTTTTATTAAAACAATATTAAATAATTAATATACTTAAGCAGAACCAAAATTCATAGAAAGAGGAAGAAAATAATCACTGTAGATATTGAACGTATGTTAGTGTTATAAGAAGTACCACAATTGATTCAATTGCGGTTTCCTGTTTGTTTAAACCACGAAGCAACTTTTCGTTTTCCTGCTGTTATTTATTATTATTTGTAGATGTGATATAAATAAATATAAATTAGCCATTTAATTGGACTATATTCATTATGAGCTTTAATATTATGCTAATTAATTACTACAAAATAGTATGCATTATTGTGTGGTCGAATATAAATTATTTAGGGATTTCTTAGGCTTTGTTGAAGTATTGTCTCCAAGCGAATCGAGGTGTTAGCGGCGTTGTATTGGATAATCTCTCAGGGAAATCCGTGAAAGCCGATTTGCAAATCGTTGGGAGGGATGTGGTATTCTATCCGGATAACAATGGAAGATTTTGGAGACTCTTGTTACCTGGAAATTATACAGTAAAGGTATGTATGTACTATTATGTGTCTGAAGTGTACTATTTGCATGAGAACTAGAGTAACGATCACCCGCGTGACCACGTACTTATGCAACCGAATATACGACAATTGGTGCTACGTTAGAGTTGTTCAATTTGCGCCAACAGCCAGTGGCGGGCGCACAAAAGTATACACAT
>JARFOC010018828.1:0-10267 GCA_031763485.1 Osmoderma eremita
TTTCTTTTGGAATTCCGTAGCTGCTACAAACTGCTATCGGTGGATAGGAGCTACAAAATAGCAGCTTCGCTCGTAGCGACTCATCACTAGTAGGCATATACCTGAAACGATTAGATTCTACAATAGTACTAAATACGGTGTAGAAATGACGGATCAAATGGCAGATTTTCTTCAATATTCTTGAATCAACTCATGGGTTTTGTATAGAGAAACGGCGAAAAAATTTCTAGACAAAAATTTGTATTCCAATTTTTTCAACATGAGCAACAGGAGGAAAAAGAAATTATACAGAAAACGTTAAAAAATTCAAGTTCGGATTCTCACGTGCAAATGCGAATAAGGTGCCAAATAGGTTTTTGCAAAGAAAACAAAACTACAAAAATCTGTTTCGAATGCAGCAAATATGTGTGTGGAAAAGTGGCTTCGAGAGCCCATAATTTGCAAAATATGCGGTGAACATGAATAAAGTTAGCATATCATTTATTTATTTTCTAAATTTAGGATTCAATTGAAGAATATTTAATTTTTTTCGTCTTGTTTTTATATTTTTTAAATTTAATAAATAAACAATTTTGAATCGTTATTTGAAAGTAGCCTGTTCTGTGGTGTTCGAGTTACAACTGTCTCTGTTAAAAAAATTAAAAATCACGTATCCCAAAGAAATTACTGCTACGTTTAAACGTTTTCAAATTTAGCAATATAATATTTGTTGCGTGGATTGGTTGATATGAGTGATGGTGTCAGTAACTTTTTTCTATCACCGAATATACACAGTGGTTATCAGGAAAGTATTGACTTCACCAACTCCAAAATGATTTCTTTCATTTTTGTTAAATGTAACACCCTGTATATTATAACTAAAACTGATGTAGAATCAGTGCATTAATCCATATTAGGTTTCCCTATGTATATTTTTATCGGTTTCAACAATAATCCAGAATAATGGAAATTCTAATATTCCGCTTTTTTTCCTATTACAAAGGAAATTTTTAGTATCTTAATTTAAAGAAAATAGAGACTGAGGATTTTTCCTCGTAAGAAAACTGTACCTGTTAATAACAAAATTTATTGAAACGCAAAAGTAGAAATAAAATATTAGCATGTATTATTAAAAGTAGTGCAAAACTTAACGAAAACAATAAAATATTATGTAGTACTTAATTTAAAGTGATAATGAGATGATAATCAAAGAAAGAAAAACCTTAGGTAACAAATATTCGAAGTGCTTTCCTTCTTGTTGCAAACAAAGATTGACTCTATTTATGAATGCTCTCTGAACTTGATTTAATTCTTCAGTTAATAATTCTCTTCTTCATATGCTCCATCGTTATTTGGAACCTCAGCATATTCAATTTCCCCACAAAAAAAATCAAGATGTGTTAAGTCCGGAGATCTAGGCTATCTTACAAGCTCATTCCTTCCCAACTATCTGTCGGGATACGTGTTATTCAAATAATCTCGTACAGCAATAGAATAGTGTGGAGGTGTTCCATCATTCTGCAGCCACATTTCTTCCCAGATTTCAGGAGGGACATTTGCCAATAATCGTGGTAGTTCATTTTGTAAGAACTCCAAGCACATGGATCAATTTGAGTTATTTTCAAAAAAAAAAGGTTCTCCAACATAAGTAGAATAGCTATGGAGTTCTGGCGCAAAATCCCATAAGATTTAACACAGCGGTCTGAATTCTTATTTTATCTCCTCCACTACCTACCTCGCGACTAACTAGCCGTTCTATTACAACAGATAACCGTTCAGTCGCAACAGATACCCGTTCTATTATAACAGATAATCGTTCCATCACAACAGATAGTCGTTCAATTGCAACGGGTAACAAAATTTACTTCATACTTTTTTTCTCCATTGTGTTTCGGGCGGCTAGCCCTAGAATTTTACTAGGTTTAATATGGTAATAAATAAAAAATCTACCACTCTACATATATGTAGCAAATATTATAAAATCTTTGTGAAAAACCTTGTGAACACTTGTATATATCTCGGATTATGATTGGTTGTAACATGACTTCATACATTTGAAACTCTTCTAAATAACACCTCAAACAAACTTAGAAATAGTTTGACAAACATTTTCCCACCGAATAGAAAGAAACCCTATGATTTTTATCGATACCCAGGTCAAATATTTTCAGTACTATCCATACCTTGTGGGTGCATACCTTTTTACGCTATCGCCACGGAATACAAGAAAGAAAAATTCAGGCGTACAATATAAAGTAGCTAGTGCGTGTCGTACGTGGATTGACTCAACTATAAACGGATACACGTGCTGCAATTTTACAAGAACCAGACACTGTCTCGACATTATTTTGACTGCGTTTACGCCGCGGATGACATTCCGTCGCGATAACGTAAAGCGGCGGTTACAGTTGATGGTATAGACTTGGAGGATGTGATTGTATAAAAATTGTGGTATTGCGTTGTACGGGAAGGATGTGATTCCGTGGCGGTAAAGTTTGCACAGGTCTAATTTTAATTATCGTTTCTGTAGACGTAGAACCACTTATAATCATCGATGTATGAATCAGTAGAAGTGTTTTAATACAATAACAATGATGTAAAATCAATGTCATGTTAGAATAAAATCTAAGAAAAGCTCTGTGTATTTTGTATGACTTTTTATCTTGCATTACATTATCTTGGTATTACAGTTTATAATCTTAAATATAAACTGTAATACCAGACATGAATTCTACGAAATAATGATATTTAATCATTTTTATAACAATTTCCACAAATACACAATCATTCTCCTTAATTCCTAGAGAATGAATATATATTTATAACTGCACTCAATTTACATCAATCCACATTAAAATCTACATTTCCAAGCATCGTTTATTTCTTCAAATGTATAAAGTCCACACCGTTAACGTTAATTATTGTGTTATATACGTACCACAGAGTACGGGGTATTTCGAATAAGCAAACTGAAGCAAGTTAAAATTGCAATCGCAAAAGCTACAAACCAAACAAACATGTCGATCAATCGAAACAGTACTGGGAGTTTTTTAGGAAAAGAAAAATAATCCGTTAATTCGTTTGTCCGGGTTATTGCCTTTTCCGATCTAGAGAGAAGTTGGACGGTATAATTCTGTACAGAAATGAGTATAAGTTGTTGTGAATCCAATAGTTTGTTTGAAACATACAGTTACTCTCACCGTTAGTCGTATTCCTACACGATAAATCTAGAGATAAAGATTATATATATCAGCAATGTATAACATTATACTGCTATGTGTCAAATGTGACGTTTGTTAATGACAAGTTGTCGATGATTGACAATTGCACATGTAAACATGAACTATTTTTTGAGAAAATGCACAACTTTTTTTGTATCTTGCCATGTAATTTGTCCCAAAAGAACTGGCAAAAACAACAGAAAAAATCATACGGCTTTTTTTTAATTCTTATTTTAAAAAAACACATGGGACATATATGTCCCGATCGTGTTTCCTGCTGAGACGTATTAGTCTCAGTTATCAACTAAAACATACATTCATATAGAAACAAAAAATTAAAATATTTATAAAAAGGTAATAAACCCATCTTACATAAGAACATAAGTAGTGAATTATGCATGAAAAGGTAAAAAGTACGTTTTACATAAAGCAAATCCGCATGACGAGCAAATGGTGGCGGTCCTTTTTTTTCCTTTCCTTGGTAGGCACATCTACTACATCGGGGTCGGCTGGATCCTTCGGTGGGTAAATGTTCTCCAACATTCCCCATTTCTCTTACGCGTTCTGGAATTGGTCTTCCTCTTCCAGCGCTTCGTCTTTTCGTGGCAGATTTAACTGTTCCCTCCCTACCATCTCTTCAGCTAAGGATACCGAGAAATCTAATGCCGACTGAGAAGGAGATATAGGCATTTAACTTGCAGATACACTTATTAATTAAAGAATTAATAAGGGAACAAGAGATGCCGGGGAAGATCATAACGATCTTAGTTAGAATCTGACACATCTTTAAACAACATATTCTTGTACGCTTATGAAATTAGTTGATAAACAAGTTCATTGTTGTCTGAGGAATACCTGTAATAACTGCTTCTTTTACCTTTTTCCTAATCATTAAATTTGGTCCATTTATATATTCACAGAAATTTATTGTTTGCATATAATGCGCATGCGCTCAGATAAATAACTTCAGCGTGAGTGTCACAATACGGCAAATAAATTTTATATAAAATATGTCACTAAATCGTTTTAGTACAGTTTTTTTCTTTTAATTTCAGAACTAAAATTAATATAACGCAAAACAGACTGAACATTTGTTTTAAGCTCATAGAAGAGGCATCTTAACGATTAAACCTCTTAAATTACTAGAATGAACATTACTTGTTCGTTGGTGTATGGATACAAATATGAGCGAGAATTTAGCGCTGGTGTTCAATAATAACATAAATGCAAAGCTTGTTCGTAAATCGTATTATTCAAAAGAATATTATTTAGGATTTAATAGAAATAAATACATATTTTTGTACAGATAATAATCTTCATCTCTCTCATTTTAACCATAATTTTTGGGATTAACTGTATTTGCATTGATATGTCTTATGATTTTTAAAGAAAACATGTTTACGTCGTCACTATTGTCCGGCAGTTTTAAGTCGGGAATGTAAAAATATCTTCCACAAAATCATCTCCACAATGGTGTATTTCTTATAATGGTAGCGCAGTAGGGTAAAAAACCTAAAACTGCCGAGCAATAACTCTTAATGGAAAAGTTATTTTTTATATGTTTTTCTTTATTTCTATTTCAGCACAATGGGGTTTTCACCGACAAGGAACTTGTCAAGCTGGTTTCAGTGCTGCCGTTTCAAAGGTATGTTCTATCATGTATATTATGTAACTACAGTACCTGTCATAAATATGGGAACGATTGGGAATATATATATTTAATTCGAAAACGTCGCCATAAAACTAATGAAACAAACCCTCACACGAACACGCTACCAGCTCTATGTGTGAGAGTTGGCATAAACAATCTTTTAACACTTTTCTTTGATGTGTATACAGTATGTTAAGGGCTACTATTGTCAAATCTATGACACGCACAGAGACAGATTTCTAGATTGGAAAAATATATTATATATAATAATAACGCTTTTTTGTAAGGGTTTCTACAGGTGTAAATAATATGTACATGCCAAGAAAATAAATTTCTTTCTACTTTGTAAATCAATTTTAAGCTAATAATAAAATAGTTATTATACGCAATATAAAAGAATTTTTTTTTTGAATTAATGCCTTATATTTTCGCTCATGATTACCGCCTCATTTTCGACTCAATGCTTTTTTCTTTTATATGGATGAAATCCTTTATAGTTGATTACATTTTCCTGAAAAAATTATTTCAAAATTCCTATTGAACAAGAAGTTACAGTTTTTGATCGCAAACATGCTATTCTGGATCACTGTGCGCCATACTAACAGTTCATATATAGATATGTATAAGAATAGTATGACAACTATGTCGATTTTTACATTGCTAGTAGGATTCAAGTTATGTCGTGGCCAGCAGTGTATGTCAAAAAGGAAAATTTTCTCTTTAAGCGGATTTATTTAGTTAATTCGAAAAAAGAAGAACATACAATTGCCAGTAAATACTCACTGACCTCTATGTTTCTTTTGGTAAAAACTAATAAACAAGACATACTCTCACCATACCAGAGTAACTGGTAGATAAACATCCCATATATAAACATTTTTTTTTATTATGTACGAGCAATTGCATCAACTAAACGCTTACCAATGAACAACTGTAAAAACTGTAAAAGTGTGCTAACATTCATACGTGCTTATAAGCGAATTAAATAAACATTGACGGCTACTTTTACATTAGACATCCTGGAAATTGTAAAAACACGTTTGAGTTTCTATAATACATTTTAATATCTAGAATTGGTACATGAAACTTATTGGAAATAAAATTAAAATCTTTAAATTCATTGTCTAAAAGTATCGGTTTCGTCACAAAATTCCTGCTGAAATATTCCATGTTAAATTAGCTAAAATAACAGTTGGTTCTCTGTAGTTCCTTACTCCTTTTTTGCATTCTTCCATTGCGTAATAACGTAATGAAACCCAATCACATATAACATTGCTAATGGCTATTAATAACCAGCAAATCGACCGCTCCCATTCCACTACCTCCGGGGAGATATTTCAGTAACAGGAACATAAATTCCGGTTTGGCATAGACCACATATTCTATGTTATTTTCCGTTATTGCATTCCACGCATGGTTTTTCCTCCATTAAACGGTTCGTGTGTACTAAGTATGGCCAAGAAAGGAGTTTGGAATTTGTCGTATTTTCCTTCGACTTGCGTAAAATTTAAATTGCGGGCGAGGCATGGCGAGAGCATTTATGGTCAAATCCTAATTTTTACGAAGCCTGGAAACAAGAATTCAAAATCAAGAGAAATGGTTGAAGTTGCTGGTACAAAAGTACAAATAAATGTGTGTTAATATCTTTGTATTCAGAGATGATGCACAAAAAGTAAATATTTGTCATTTTCCGGTATTGCCAACTGTTTAAAGAGTTTTAAAACAATTACAAAGAACAATACTATAAACATCATTGCATAACGTAAGAGTCATAAGGTAAGCTTATTGTCATCAGATACAAACTTATCATTGAAATTACCATGTTATATCTTAATATTTACCCTGTACTCTCATAGGAGTACACAACGCGGAGTTTACTACGCTATTTAATGTCGCTTTTTACACAATTATGCAAGTGCACGCTCATCCATAATTTCATAATATTATGCTTTAAATTTCGAATCGTGTACCGCATACACAATAACCACTACCGTCGCTGGACTGGAAGGCGTTCATAAAATACAGAGGTGTACACTCTTGGAAAAATATAGCCGGACAGTCGATAGAGAGAAGAGATACACGCCATACACTTGGCTACAGCCAAAAAGGTGTTGTTAGTGGGGAGTGAATTCGCATATCTACTTTAAATTGGAAAAAGTATATATAGAAAAAATGAAGACAAAGAGAAATAAAAGAAAAATTATGTTACTGTGCAATACTTCCAAAAAAAAAATGCCTTCGTAATAGACTTCCGCATTCCGTGTCATGTGGTACAGTGGCGCCCTAAGTAATAGATTAGTCCTTGGTGTTAGCATGTTGAAGGTAACAGAATGACGAGCGACAAGTCGTGGAACGTAGAAGTTCATAGCTGATAGTAAGAAAGGACAATAAATTTTATTATTTATTAACTTGTACAAATAGCGAGCACTGTGAATATTACGTCGGTGGCTTACAGGGCGCATTTGATGTAAATTAAGCAGCTCTTCATAGGAAATAAACCAATCTGGATAAGTTCCATTTACTCTGAATGAGAGGAATCTCAAAAAACGATGCAGAATTCGTTCAAATGGAAGGTGTTGAGAGGTGTAATAAGGGAATCATATAATTGATGCATACTCCAACTTAGGTAAAACAAAAGCAAAGAATAAAGACTTCAAAAGCATGATATCTTTAAATTGTTTAGTCGTTCTAATGAGAAAGCCAAGCATTTTAGATGCAGATAAGCACACATTCTCAATATGTGATGAAAAGGACAAATCAGCGTCGAACGTAACTTATTTAACTTATTCAGAATACGGTCAGCAATGGTGTAAGTGAAGCTATGTGGTTTAGTTTTTCTAGTAAAAGATACGGTGTAGCATTTATCAATGTTGCAAGTTATTAGTTGCAGACCACTCGAATAAAATTTTGATATTTTCTTGCAAGATATTTGCGTCATCAGGACCCGATACAGTGCAAAACAATTTAACATCATCGGCGTACGCCAAAACGGGTCAATTAAGGGATTTTAGAAGGTCATTCGTAAATATATTGAAGAGTAATGGCCCAAGATTGGAGCCCTGTGGAACACCATTTGATGATTGAAGTTCAAATGAATGAAACCCATTATAGAATACGTTGTAATTCTGTTAGTTAAGTAAGATTGAATCAACAAACATAAATTGGGAGAAAAACCAACGGAATCTAATTTATGTAGTAAGAGTTTGTGATCCGTTGTGGCGCGTTTACACCACCTTTTTATTATGCACGTGTCGCAAAATAAAAAATAGTTGCCATGACTGATTGTTGTACAATGTTTGTTTTCTCTGTTATTCTATTACATTTATGACTTATTCTATGTTATTGCATAATAAAATAAATTGGCTATTGTTAAATATGAAGTGAATTTAGTGGCAGGTACATATTTCTCCATTCTCGACCTAAAACCGCTGGACAATAGTCATTAATTATACGCTTAAGATGATTTCATTTTAATATTACGTTATAATAACCACAGTTTATCTTCATACCTTATCATAAACGTATTTCAAACAATATAAATGCAGGGTTTATGGTTATCTTTAGTTAGCTATTATGTCTTTCCTAGAACCACCATAATTTAATTTCCACATGCAATAAATAGTAAGAAGGTAGTATTCTGTATCCGAGTATATCCAGAATTATTATACTCTGTACGTGTCGGAAGCTACGAGCAACAAGGAGAGAATTTCCACGGTTTTTATTTCATTTGTAACCGCACCTACTAGGAATTCATATAGCTATTACAGTCTTAACAGTAATAATAATCTAATGGAATCTATGATGAATTAGCGGTGATTAAAATATTTGTCGTGTGAAAGACTTATGCCAGTGTACCTTATAAATTCATACACGTCAAGTTACTGCAGTCATAACTTTGACTGATATGGTACCAACGTCCAACGATAAATGCGAGAGTAGAATCAAGTGACACAAACGAGGTGAACATGTATACCCGACCCGCAGTCTCTTCGCTGGGAAACGTTGGCACCATACATCATGTCATGTTCACTTCTCTCTCGGGCAGGTCATGTGACCGAGAAGTCACCAATAGACTTGCCGTTCTCGCATAAAATCGTGATAAAAAAGGGAGCTTTATTAAATGATAATTAACTAAGGAAATAAATAATTAATGTTTAGTGCTGTGTACGACAATTATGTCCAGTGGCACTTGTTTTTTTCTAAGCTGCTACTATGCCTTAAGCGGATGCGCGCCAACTGTAAATTGTATATACAAATTGAGAGTGGACGAATGAGCGGAATGATGAATAATTTAGTAATTTATTCGATGAGAGGGAGACTCATTTTGTAATAAGTATAAATAAAAGTACGATCCGAAAAGTAGTTTTTAATGGAACACTCTGTAAGTAATAGGTTATTATGTAACTTGCCATAGCATTTTCAATTACAAAACATATCATATTGTTTGACAGATAGGTTATGGTTAAAGAAATAACAAAACTATCAATACCAAATAGAATGTCAAAATAACAAATTTCAAGTAAGTGTGTTTACAACTTACCTTATCTATGCAAATGGCGTAGATATATTTGATATTACTATGCATTTGCTAAATGTGAAGCTGTGTTGGTATGATTTTAAAATTATCGCTGTCAAAACTCGGCTGTTTCGTTGCAAGGGCTATATGGAGCGCATCTGTTTGGCAACTGATTGTAATTATTCGGAAGTAGAAACTTTCAACTCACTATAGTTGAATCGCCCAACAGATGCAGTAGAGAACTATCTGGCAACTGTGCAGTATCAACGCGTCATATTTTTATCATATTTATCATTGGTCAATTTGGCGGCTTCATAACGGCTTCCTTAAAATAGGGCAATCAATCAAATTTCCTTGCATTTGTCATATTTGTTTTGCGTTTTGATTATTCTGTATATTTATAATACTAGAATTATTTTATTTCGTATTCGATAGTATTGACAAAGAGGAATTCAAATTTAATGGTATTTATTTTGTTGTTCATGTCAAATCATTTATAGGGATAATGTCAAATACTAATTTAACGGCCTTCATTCTCAAGTGATACATGTAGGGTGATGTGAATCGGACTTTTTGGTGTTCGCATCACGGCGGTATTGCTTACTGCATCTATTGGGCGATTCAACTATAGTATTATAGTTACCGAATAGATGCAGTGGCAACAATGGGTAACCGTTGCTTCATCATTTTTTCATACCCCAAATAACGCTTATGATTGCTTGATCGGCCAGCCCGCTTACATTAGGATAATCCAATCATTTGGTGTCTGTTTGTTTTTACAGTTTTTGATGAAATTGTAATGCGTCTGTATATCCAATTATATGTATTGTAACGGTACTCTTACAATAATAAATAAATCAATAATTTGGCTACCATGAGTACTCTATTGTATACTTGTCT
>JARFOC010018849.1:0-10266 GCA_031763485.1 Osmoderma eremita
ATATTTTTTTAAATATATTTTTATATACTTAATTTTTGAACGTACGTGCCATCTATTGGCAGAAATCTTCTTTTCTTTATTAACCTAGTGTGAAGTAACGGAGCTCCATCATGCAGATACCACATCCTTTGACAAACGTCTAGGGCAACATTTTCCAATAAAAATTGTAAGCTAATAATTAAGACTTAAGAACACAGTCTTTTCATTTTTCCACGACTAACTCGTTATATTAAAATAATTTCGAGAAATCTCACTTTTACGAAAACCTTTAAAATATCTTAAAAATTAATGACCTTGGGTATAGAGAATGCTTAGTAAAGTTGAAAGTACCTAAACTATTCTTCTTTTTTATAATTTAAAATAATTTGGAAAAATAATGTATTTGAGTTTTGAGTCGCCCGTTTTCAGTTTTGACAATTTTGAAAAAAATGTCACTTTGGTATAAAAGTGGTCGAATATAAAAAAATTATGCATGTAAAAAAAGAATTTTCAGGCTGTGTCGTTCGCAGTATACAAGACCCTGAACTAACAGTGACTTTCATATAAAATTGGCTATAACTTCTGGAACATTCTGTATAATGCAATGAAATTGTGCGTTGGAAATGTGAGGCGTGAGCTTAATCTAAATCTGAAATAATACATAGGGTGTTCCATTTAAGAAAACGTATATTAGGTTCAGCCTGGTGATATGAACATGCGGTGTACACGAAAATAATTTGAAAATCTTAAGTTTAAGGCTGTCTACAATTTTCGTAGATAACTTTTTTTGGTATCTTATACGATAACGGATATATTGAGCTTTGCCACACTAATGCGTCAACCTGTATACGCAAAGAAACATATTTTTATACAAGAAAGTCGATATCTTCAAAAAAAATACTGTATTTAAGAAATTCCTCTATTAAAATAATATTTTTTCTTAACACCAAAAGTTATCTTTTCATTTTAAAATATACTTGCTTGATTTAACAAATATAGTTCTTTCGTTTAACATACATACATTCTTAGTTTGTATCAAATCCTCTACCATTTATTTGATTATAAAGAAGTACTTATCTCATTTCTCTGTAGTATAGTTTGTCAAATATATCTCCATCTATCTCTTTTATCCAATTTAGAATAAAATGTTTTCTACCAGAATTTAAAAACATGTTCCAGAATAAAAAGTGCTCCAAAAGTACATAAATGTATACTTATATACCGCTGTGAGTTGGGTAGTGCAAGTTTTTGGATCACACGTCAGTATAGAATTGCGGCATTCTATTTGTTTTCAGAAATATATTTTTCAAGAAAATTTTATTTGCAAATATGAAGATCTCCAAGTGGCAAAACTTCCATCCCATTCCAACGAAAATAAATAACACCCCCTCTACCGTTAGAAAATCGGAACACTGAATAGGCTAATTTTTAAGTTTGACCACCCTGAAGATATTCTGCAAGATCCATTGAAATCGATTCGTTAGTTTAGACGTGGCGAGGAAGCAAACATAAAGATACAGAAAATCAAGGGAAAATCCTCGTCAATAGAATAAAAGCAATTTCGCTTTAGGAACACGCCAACACTTTGCTTAAAAGATTTTTCATTTATAATCATTTCAAATCTCCCGGGCAATGCGTTAGTTGTAGACCCAAAATTTGGTGGAGTTTCTAGTTAAGTGCAGTGAATATTTAGGAACACGAAAACTTTGTTTGCTCCTTGTGGATATCATTGTTGCAAAGAAATTCCTGCTTGTGTTTTATTTCGTATATGTGTATGTATGGAAGACACTGGCAAAATATTTCATTTTCTAAGGTAAAACCTACACGACTGCCTGCAATATACAGGCTGCTGATTCTCGATTTCCGTATATGGGTAACTTTTTTAATATTAGAGATATAAGATCGGTTAAATGACAAAGTTATAATAAATAAAACTCAGCAAAAACATCAGGGAGTGAACAAAAGCAAACAACTTCATTGTAATTTAATTAAGTAAGTGTTCAAAATGTCCTCCATTAGTACGTATACACATTTCGCGCCTCGTCATAATTTCAGTTTGAACGCTATGTAAACAATGAGGTGTGATACTGTTGTTGTTAGCTTATATATCTTATAAACCTTGCACTGGATAACAAATGTGATACTAACATCAACTATTACTCTATTTTCTTAGCAACTTAGAACCGATTCTGTATCTTTAATATTAAGAAAGTTTCCCATATGCGGAGATAGAAAATGGGCAGCTTGTATAACGTGTTCCATTAAAGAAAGAAACTGACTTAATACGTTGGAATTGAATTTCTTGGTATACTCACTCAAAAAGTACTTTAGGTTTGCAGCTTAAGTACTTTACTAATTGTAAGGCTACGTAATCAAATAGGTTTATAAAGATACGTTGATAACACGACTAACATAAAACTCGTTGACGTTTGACATCTGTCAAATCAAGCAAATCTTTGTTGTTTTAACGAACTCTAAAAAACACTTACCTTTCATCCGCGAACAGATCGATTTAAATTTTCCACATTTACTTTGCACCCGAATGTTTTGTTTTAATTTTCACCCCGGCAACTCACTAAATAATTCATTGAGCCACCCCTATAATAGAAAGTTCAGCAATTGCGGCGATCTACACGTAGTTTCTTAAGTCTATGCTTTTTCTGGGGTGGCTCGCTACCCCAGGGCGACCCGGAGTTCACCCCACGGAAGAGTTATATCGATCTCGAGCGTCTTAACCCGCGGCGAGAGAAAGGCAGATAGGGTTACCCCACATGGTTTTTTTTTTCGGGCGTACTATTAACGAAACTACGCGCCGATCAATAAGTGCATTTTTTATTCCGTGAGGGCCGAATTTAAAAGAGTTGTTTTGCACGTAGAAGGGAGAAAAAAAGGGTTTGCGGGAGGGGCAAGGTGGGGTGTGGGTAAAATAAAACGCGCGGGGTGATTTTTATAAACAGATTTTTTGCTTTAATAATAAAATAGTCATTCACATAAATCATGTGTGTCGTCTGTTTACATATTTTCTCTTATACAATACATCGATTTCTCGTCTTAAATACATCACCGTTTATTTCTTATTTTATCAATTATCAAGTGATAATAATGGTACAATAATAATTATTTTCGACTCGTGATCACATATAAAAAGTAATAATTGGGTATAAAATGTGTGGTGAATATAAACACCTACAAATGACAAAGTGACAAAGAGGAAAGGATGATATACACTCATATGTTGCATTATTCATTTTGCATAATAGTTAATGGACAGTCAAAGTGAAAGTATACGTCTAATCAGAGAATACACATTTAAATCTTCTGCTTTAATTTCTATATTTTTTTTCGTATGTTTTGGACATATTAAATTTGTATCTAACAACATCAAGTGAATATTAGATTGTTCGAAAAGTATAATTTGGGGTAGCGAATCCTTAGAAAATATTATATACGTTACATAGATCAATAACAAATAACATGTAACACCGTGGAAACCTTAGGAGTGATTTTTGTTTTGTTTTGTCAAGTATACGAAATGTGTACCCTTTGAGTTTCAATTCTTTTATGTTCTTTTTGTTCTATAACTGTATATTTTTTCTAAATATGTTTTTAAATCGCTGCTATTTTTGTACTAGGGAATTCGGATGATTGTATAATTCATTTTATCTAGATATTTATTTGAAAAAGTTCGCTACAGATTCACTTGTATCACTACTTTAATTCTTATTTGTCAGAAATCTCACTAATAGTATGTACCGTGAATGATTTGAAGTAACCCAAACCGTTCTTTAAAGTCGATATTTAAAGGTTTCCTGAAAAATATGGTTATTCCCGGGAAACTTTTCATATTTGACAATGGTAACATAACCTTGCTATAGTTTCCAATGTATCTAAAAGTTAATGGTAAAAACGTTTATTTATTGAGCAACCAGTTAACGTCAATTCCGCAGAAATGGAACTGATGTCGAACAGTTTGATGTTATAAACATAACCTATAATAATTCCAATTACCGTAACTAACCACCTTCTTATTCTGGCAACTGCGGTTGTAACCGAAAGTTACCATTTTCAGTAATCACAATTTTTCAGAAACTGGTGACTCTCGGAACAAGAAGCCAGAACTCACCGTAACCACGATTACTGGGATTTGATTCACGGTACATACTATTAATATAGTCAATATATTGCCAACTTAAGCTTGAAGAAAGGATAATTACCGGCTTTTTATAACCTAAAAGATCTATAAGGTATTATAGTTGAATCGCCCAATAGATGCAGTAGCAAACACATGGCAAGATGTAACATCAAGGCGTCAAATTTTTATCATGTTTATTATTGGTCAATTGCTTGCTTACAATAGGACAATCTGTTAAATTTCTGTACATTTGTTTTGCGTTTTGGTCATCATGTTTAGTATCTTATTAATGCCCGTTCTATTCAAATATATCCTAAAACAGTATTTCAAAAGGGCATCATCCTTCATTTATATCACAAACGTAAGTTGAAATTAGAAAAAGAAAATGTAGTGTATTTATAATACGAGCAGATGGTGTAAATCGGGCTATTAGGTGTTCTTACGGTGTTGCTACCAAATTGTATATTAATATATATGTGGTAAATGGTTAGTTATAAAGGTGAAATGCAGATATCACCAATAGTCTTTTTTAGACGACCAAACAAGTATATATACTAACAACATATTCGTCCGCTTGTTTAAAAAATGACTACTGGCGGCATCTGCGTGTCGCCTTTGAAACTAACCGTTGACCATATAGATGTTAATGTATTTGATTGGTACTGCATCTATTCGGTGATTCAATTGTAGTTACCATATGTGTATAAGGCCCATATTACACTACCGAAAATCTTTGACAAAGGTTTACTGTCAAAATATACAGTCCGTTAAAAATGTGTCACAAATCTTGAGGGGGATATGGTAATTGTATGTATAGTGGAAGTTCTGTCGACTACGATAAGAAAATGTTTTTTTACGAATGAAAAAAGGAATTGTTACAAAAGGGAATAATCCTGGGTTTCTCGGAAACCGTTCATTTGCGGGCCCTTACTCATTGAGACTTTTCTGCATGTTTTTCATAGTATTCCCTCCTTCAAGGTTTGTGACACATTTCTTTAACAACCTGAATACATAACTATGCTTATTTTTCAAATAAATGATTTTTAGGTTATGTGAATTTTGGCCCAGCCCTATTTTAAGTTACTATTAATTAATATCGATAACATACCAAACCATGTTTAGAAAATTTGGTTTGTGAGAGGGGTAAGCTGGGCTGTAGGTAAACTAAAACGCGCGGGGTAATTTTTATAATCAAATTTTTGCTTTAATAATAAAATTATTCATTGAGACTTTTCTGCATATTTTTCATAGTATCCCCCCTTCAAGTTTTGTGACACATTTCTTTAACAACCTGTATACGTAACTATGCTTATTTTTCAAATAAATAATTTTTAGATTTTGTGAATTTTGGCCCCGCCCTGTTTTAGATTACTATTAATCAAGATCGATAAAACACCAAACCATGTGTAGATAGTTAAATAAAAGGAATCTGACCAATGTTAGCGCGAAGATAAAACAAATTATACAATCATTTTTGAGGTAGATACGGCTTATATATTACAATAGCTAAAAAGAAAAATATTTTTTTCGTATAAACACTGATTCCTCTTTAGTTTCACCTATTCACGGAATAATATAATATGATATCTCCCATCTTTAGCAAGTATATATGTTCGGTATGTACTTATAGGGTTTTAATCTAATAAAAAATCAGTCTTTTCTCGTGTACATATGCAAATATATAGTATGCGATGTTATGTCATTATGTGGCTTAGAATTCGAGGAAAATGTGAATCAATCAAAGTCGAATAGGTCCTTGGAGGTAGTGACTGTTGTAGCTTTGTCTTTTTAATTTTAATTTTGTTTGTACCTTTGCTTTTAAATATCTTTTTTGTTCATGTTTGCCGAGGTAAAAACACATCCATACATGACATTTATTACACATGTAGTCTTATTGTTTAGATAAATATTATGTAATATAGTATACAGGGGAATATTTACAACAATTACATATATTTTCTTATTAATATTTACGTTTTGTATCGTTAGAAACATCAAAAGAATTATCAGAATCTTTTAAAATATATGCATTTACATTTTCCTACATTATTAATATACACAGTCAATATTAATTATGTATAGTAAGTACATTATGCTTATACATATATGTAGATGTATCAATTATAATATTATATATGTAAACATGTAAGTGTGGTTGATTGTATCTGTAACATTACTTAGGGATAATTAGTGTTTGAGAAAGCATGAAAATATAATCTAATATTAATATACAATTTTATTATGTTCATGTAGAGGTATATCTTACAATAATTTTTTTCTATAATATATATGGTAACCCTGTTCTTTGTAACATTTTTTCTCATATCGATAATAATATCTAGCAGTAATGAAACAAAAAGAAATACTTTATACATATATGCTCGATTAGGAATGTTTGACAAATGACAGGTGACAGATGTCATCTGTATAATAAATATTAATATTGTTCGGTGGATTAAGGTGGGATAGTAAATATTACTAAAAGTGTTGTTATAATCGTAACATTCTTAATCGAAACTTGACAGAAGAAAGAAATAGGTTTTTTTTACGAATTAAAAATATAAAGAAGCAAAAATTAATTGGTATATAAATATTTATTCATTTATTTATATACTCTTTATTATACCCGTATATTTAAAAGATATTATAGACGCGTATGTAATAATGGCACTGGCTAAGTATATATCGGTTTCTTTTGTCTTTCTTTAATCTACACGTTAGAAAAATATACGTTTTCATTCAATTGTTTCAAATGTTAATCATCGTATTTCTATTTTATTTATTTATTTTTTTAAATATTGTTTGAATTCATTAAAGTGTTGATTGCGTTTTGGTAAATATAAATTTGTTTGATATTTTTAATTTTCTGTTTTGTAAACGCACGAGGAAGATACGAATATTTGTGTATTTTTGGTAAGTTTGAGCTAAAAAGATCAAATTTGATATCGGTGTAATTTATATGTGTTTTTTTGATTAATAATTATAAAAATTCTATTTGTACAAAGTTAATAATTATTCACCACCCATGCACGTTAACTTTTTTTCTTATTGCAGTTCTTATAGGCAGCTTTAAAAATAAAATAAAAATAAAAACAATTTTAGATACAACTTTGTGTTACATGCGAAAACTGTTTTGTTACTTAAGGGAATATTCCGTATATTTTCAGGAATCTTCGTAAGATATTCCATGTATTCCCGAAACACGCACCACAAATCAATCAATATATTGTGCGGGAGGAGTATCCGACACAGATATTGTACTACCCCACAGTCCTTGCAATCTTTATTGAAAATATCATTGTAAATAGCAATGGTAATCCGTTTTTATTTTTCCACCAATTCTTTAAATAAATTTATTGTGGTGCTACTAGTTTCGACTTTATGAATCTTCCTCAGCGCTGCTTGAAAGAAGAAAACCATTAACATGAATGACCATTATTTCTTGACTGGACCTTGCAGGCGACCTTTGTCCAATGACCAGTCAATCACACAACATAACCTAATTATGGACCTTCATCCATCGTACATCTTTAAATAAAAACGTCTTTAACAATAAAGTTTTGGAACAAGTAAGTCCCTTCAACTATTTGGGATGTGATGGTTGATACTATAGATCGTCTCAACTTGCGTATGCAGTATGGGATATAATAGCAACTTTTATATATTACTATACTAGTTGCTGTCATTAGCGTATCTTCACCTCCGATTGCTATGTTGCAACATTTCTATATTTCTATATAACATTTCTATATTTAATATGTATTATTTGTTTTTACGAATATCGTTATGTGAGCTGTCAAAACTTTTATGCTGTCGTTTCGACAACTATATGGAGCATTAAATACAAAAAAAGGTTGGCATTAAAGAAATAACAATGTCGTCATCACACTTACATGAATCACCCTGTATATTCAGATGTTACATTAAAAAGCCTAGAATTGAAAATAAAAGTTGTCGTATTTTTAGAATTTTTGGTAGGACTATCCGTTCTCAAGAGATGGAGGTTTTTTCCGTTTTTCGATCATTTGACCCCACCGTGCGGCAGTTTCCTTAAATAGTAAAGGTTATGAAGATAATAAACAGACTGCTCACGTTTTTATTATTAAAAATAATGATTTCTACACGCTAAGTAAGATAACTTGTATAACGGTTTCCAATCTCTAATTTCAACTGTTGAGATATTTAGGATTTTGTCAATTTTCTTCTCGATTTGCGCCTGTTTGAATAATCTGTTATGCCTCATTTATAATAAAAACCTGGCACTATTATATTCGCCTCCAAAACAACGCAAACGTTTAGATTTGGGACATTTATCGGTACCAGAAAGTCAGTGTATTCTAAATATGTACAAGCAGTTGCGAACTGATGAAGTAAATCTTAGAAAAACTGCTATCATTTCTAAAATTAGCAACACCATAGGTAAATTTTTACAGTTTGAATATTGCAACCAATTTTATAATTTTCTGCTTCTAGGAGTGCAAAATCAACAGTGTATTGGATCGTAGAGGAGTACGATAATACTGGCGCCCATCCTCAAAACACAGGGGAGGGCGACCTGGTATTGTTGCCACATATGTTGAAGCAGTTAAGCAGTCTGTGCGACAAATTGTGCATGCTTTCTTCTACAAGAACGTATTACCTACTTTGAACAAAATTTGGATCAAAATCCTGATTTACCACATATGTGCCGTTTTCACTGCACAAATTAAGTTCAAGTACATGAAAAGAAACCGTAAGGGTATTCTAATAGAACGAGACGACATCATTAGATGGAGACGAAAATATTTAACATCAATTATGGAGTTTCGAAGGGAAGGTCGACCAATTTATTATGTGGATGAAGCGTGGGTGAACGAAGATCATACAAAAACAAAAATCTGGATAGACGATAGTGTAGAAAACCAGTCTTGTAAGGGGAAGAGGCCTATTGTTTTATATGTTGGATCTGAACATGGATTTGTTGATGGAGGATTGTTGCTTTACCAAGGTAAGAAAACTGATGGAGATTATCATGAGGAGATGAATACGGCAGTTTTTGAAAAATGGTGTGACAATTTGTTACGAAAATTACGTGGCAATGCCGTTATAGTCATGGACAATCCATCGTATCATAGTCGGAAACTGGAGAAAGTTCCAACGACACTATCTAACAAAAAATATATGCAGGAATGGCTGCGAGCTAAGCAGGTTGAACAGGAAGAACAGTATGTGATTGATGAAATGGCAAAACATAACAATAAGATTTAAGATTGCCACCCTGGTCATTGTGAAGTTGATCCAATTGAATTGATCTGGGCAAAAATACAAAATTAAGTGGCATCCAAGAATAATACATTTAAATTGGGAGAAGTGAAAGAACTTTTATTACAAGCTATACGAAATATTCAAAATGTTAATTGGAAAACTTATGTCGAGCATATGATTCGAGAAGAAGCAGGAATGTGCAAATGAGATGATATAATTGAACCATTTATTGTTCCTGTTGATGCTGATAGTGACAGTCTGTCAGGCATTTCAGACTTAGAGTAGAGAATAAGGAGTTATTATGTGTTACCTATGTGGCTGTGTGAAGATTATATGAAATATTATGTTATGCTATTGTGAAATATAGTGCTAATAAAATAAAACTCATACCCCTGCAGGATAGATGTAAATACATCTATCCTGCAGTTTAGTACTTGCTATTACATTTCTGAATCATGTAGAACCGCTCAAGGAATAAGATTTATTAACTGGAATTTGTATGACTGAGTCACGCTTGTTTATTTATCAAAATAAATGAAACTTTTTAACCAACAACTTGGTTCATGAAGATTAAACTAGTGCTCATTTTCATATGCCCTTGCCTCTAACACAGAATCAGAACGTTCTGTGACATCTATAGCCTTTACAAATATTTGAAATTTACCGCCAGACTGATCTAGTGATTTATCTGGTAATATTTGCAGTGTAAATGTGGCTCTTTCATTTGCTTCTCTTAGTTTAAAAACAAACTGTAGTTTAGGCTGAATTTTATATAGTTTTCTTCTAACCGCAAACGTCTATCCGAAACTTAATTATTAGCAACGTAATTTCTGCATTAATCGTTACACTTTTGACAGCTGTCAAATGTCAAAATGAATATCCAATTAGAGAATTTCACTGTATTCAACTCG
>JARFOC010018869.1:0-10265 GCA_031763485.1 Osmoderma eremita
GAGAGCCTACGTTTGCATTGTATAGCCATTATAACTACTCTTCAAAACGATTCTGTGAATTTATAGAAGGATTGTTATTTTCGTAACGTGTTACTTTTGTCCCCGGTCTCCCCTACACGGAAAACCAGATTTATTTGGATGAAGCAAAGTTTATTTAACTCAAATAAATTATTTTTTTCTATATAGGCAAACAAAGTTCTAGTTCATTCAAACAAATAAATTTTTTTTCCATATTTTATAGTTTAAAGTAAATTCTATATTAAGTTAATTATTTTATTATTCCTCATCAAAAGATGAAGTATATAACCTTTAAATTTTAGGCAATTTTCGTTTTTACATCATTCCCCTTTGCAAGCGAACAATATGCTTTTATTCTAATGCCATATTTTTTTAAATAAAGAAATGAAATTTTAAATTGATTTGATTTTTTGTATTCCGTAAATACTGTTTTAGATACATAATTCTTAAAGACAGAAGTCGGCTATCCCATCTAGTTCAGCACTTTTTATACAGCCCTTAATTTAGTATTTGAAAATTTCCCATTGGGATGCAGTAATATCTATTATAAAAGTGTGAAACTCTTTTTGAACGTTTAAACTATGGTATTTACTTGATACAAGACTATCTTTTTTTTCCAGTATTTCATTTTATTTTCGAAGAAGTTCCTTCCGTATTGTTAAGGCAGGGGCTTTATGAAGTGTCACCCGGGTTTACCGACTCCTTTCACATCGCTCCCAAGATCCGGCCTTATGAATGATATATCGGTAGCAGAAACGTCTACTTCGCTTCGCTGTGGGAAGGGTTTACAGTAGGACCGTCGTTCGTGATTTACGGCTAATTAAAAATTATACGATACCCACTTATTCTGAATGGTTAGTAGAACGCGTGACGGCCATTTTAGTGGTGATTCAATTTCCGCTAAAGTTGAAAGCGTGCTAATCCGAGATCCTTGAGTATTTTCGTGGCTAGTAAAGAGTTTACTGTAATAACGATGGAAGAAGTTCATAGATTTTTTGCCCGTTTTTGTGTATAATTATAGAGTTGAATGATGTTGCATTTCATTGATTGAATATTTATTTAACAAATTTAGAAAAGCAGTAGATATTTACGTCATATGCTATTAAACTTATGCGGTTTTTAAAGGAATATCTAGTATCGTGAGAACAGATTTTTACAAATCTAGGGTTGTCAAAATCCATACTGCCGGGGATTTTGCGAAAGTTCGTCGGAGTAAATTTTACGTCAGTTTTTGAGAAACTTCGTCTGAGCGGGCCACAAAATCGCTTTGCTCCGACGAAGTTTCGCAAAATCGATCGTCAGAATGCTCAATACTGATACTGCGTTTGATTTTATACATTCCGCTAGTTAGTGGATTTAGGTGAATCTGATGATTTTGATGGGCTTGCAATTGAACGATCTTTTCTGGGTACTTAGCCGTTTGTACCATAAGCACCTTTTTCATACCATGTCCAGTCGTCATTTGCTTTTGGAGGAACTATGTTCAGTGGTGGTCAAGTTGCCGTTGTTTCTGCTAGAACTCTGGCAAAGGTAATCCTTTCTCCGCATTATTTTGGTTTGTTGACACCTATATGTTTTATTCTGACCGAAGTTGGCGCATCTCTTGGTCATGAACCTGTCACAAAATCATCGAATCCTTCTAAGTTCTCTATAAGCACATGCTATTTCTGTTATGCCCTAAAAAAATCATATACCTATATACTGTCTGAATGTCCAAAATTGAAGATATGGGGCGCGATCACGTATTTTCGGCAGGGCCCTCGTAACATAAACAATAAAATTAATGCCTCCCATCCATTATTTCCACCTAGTTCGCGTGCGAGTGGTCCCGACACTTATATATCCTCTTTTTTATCTCCAACAAGACCACAACCGCGATATTCTTCAAACGCATATCATCGTTTATCCATCGCAGTAGGCGTAAAACAAAAGAATAATGGAGAACGAGCCACCCGCAGGCCCACGTGGTTGATACTCAAACACGGCCAGAATATCGGTACAGAATCTATAAACGCGATTTTTCCCATTCCCCTAGTGTTCGTGGCTCCCGTAGTGTTTTCGCGGATCAAGCAGGCTACGCACGTCTTCATTTGTCTGCGATCGACTTGATGCCGCCTGACAGTTGAGCTTTAGGAAATGGTATCTACTTCATCTTCGCCCTGCATACGTAGGCGCGCACTGGCGGCCACACAGATATAGATGAAAATACAATTGTTTGTGTCTATGTTAAAATGGTTTTGGATATTGAAAAAATAAAAAGATAAAATAGCCTAAGCAAAAACACGCAAAGATTTTTACATATTCTGTTTAATCAAATCTTTTCCTTTTTGTTTCCAAATCGTCAAATTACATTGGTTGCCGAAATAAAACCAGTTTGACTTCGAGATATAAATAAGGTTTTTATTTCTTATACGGTACTGTCTTCCTCACACCACTCTCGAATCTATTATTATTGTGTTTGTCTCTGCCACATATTAATGGGGGCGGTTGCCTCTTTGGACGTTCTTCGTTGCTATCCGAGCGCGCAGATCCCTTCAATCAAGAAAATAACAAAAACAGAACGGAATGAAATATTAACGTCGCTGTCATTTATTCGCTACGAATCGACGTCCCAGTTCAATTCGAAGTGGGCGCAATGACATAGACTAATTCTAGCTATATATACCAGACGCGAGAGGACCGAGGGATATATTTATTGTTTCCGTCACTCAATCATATAAATGGAGAAAGTTGATATTTTGTTCTTTTGTGCATGCGATAGGAGATAAGTCAAATGGAATCGATCGACAAGTCAGACAGCGCAATGTATGAAGGCGTTTCGAGTTACCCCTTTAAGTGAAATATGGAATGACATCTTTTGAACTTTTGAAAAATAGTACATAAAATCTTCAATTTATATATTTCAAAAACATTGATTTAGCAAATACGTCAGCTATAAATTAAAAGTGCGTTTACTTTCTAACTGCAATAATTATAATAATCTTTATTTCACCTATGCTATACAAACGTATAAAATAACAAACAGAAAAAAACAAAAGAAGTGAAAAGTAGGTATACGGTACAATTTTTAGATCTACTTTACTTAGAAGTAAAATTGAAGTATTCACCAAGTAACAGTTTAAATTTGATAGACAGCTTTTTACATTTTTGGTAAAACTTTTGAAACTATTTATAGATTTAAGGCTCAAGTGCTATCGTGATTTCGGGTAACACAACTGCTATCGTGAGGTGTTTTGACGTCCCACCTTTTAAAATTTAGTTATTTTGTTAATTATAGTTTTTTTCCTGCTTCCTCTGTGTAACAAATGTTCTCTTATCTTGCGATTTGTTTAAGAAAAAACAAGACTTTATTCAAAACGAAACAGAAAATTTAACCTTTATAGAAAAATGTAAAAATATTCTCGGGTACAATCTTTTTTTACAAGGGTATTTGCGGCGTATTTTTAAGATGCCTTCTCTTCTTCGGCTATTGGAAACCATCGTGTTATTCCTTGTAAAAGAAAAATGGCATTAACTTCTTATATAAAAATGACGTTGTGAGACGTACATATATTTTATATGATAAAAATCATGCTGTTTTTTCATGTACTCAGATTTTTACAAAATTCTGACAATTTACCTTTCTAAACATTCTCTGCATTTTACGAGTAACCCAGAATGGTCCTAGCAGTCATGCTGACGATAATTATGGCACATGGTTTTTATTTTCTTGTCTTTGCTACGTTCGCAGATGTGACACCTTTTGTAGGTTCTTACTGGTCCTCCTTCTCGTGGCTGTTGTTGAAGTGTTTCTAAACCTAGTAAAGTTCTGATGATTGATTTTAGCTCAGTTGACAATTCTTTTATTTCGTATCTTCTTTTTACGTGGACATTGGCGAGTTCTTTTCCTAAACGAATATAAAATTCTTTTCGTGTCATGTTGACTGTATCGTCTGAAATGGCTAAGAAAATTGCATAACTGTTGACACGTAAAATGTCTAACATTGCTCCGAATATAGTCATTGGCCATCGCCGGGTTCGTCTTTGGCAGGAGTAAGTCAGATATTTCTGATCCAAAGCATCGAGCATCATTGTAGAAATTTATCATTTCTGGGTTCCCATTTGCTTCAATATTTCCATTGCGATGCATAGACGAACTCAACAAAACACAGTTGTTCTTTTGGTTTGCACCAAAGGAAACCAACGTATTATCGTGGGAAAATCCAAATTTACAGGAGTTCATTGGTAGCTGTATAGTTTGTAAAAATGCAGGTGGATTTTCGCGCTTATTCTTACGAAATGTCCCAACATATGTCAGACCAACCAGTTTCAATTCATTCAATAGCTCTATAGAAGAAAACCAGTTATCTCCTGTAACATTTCGATTTGTGTTCATGAGTGGAGAAACTAATTTTAGTACACTACGTGTTGGAACCGAAAGTTTGTTTGGATTGGGTTCGGTTGACTTTCCTGTATAAATAAATGAATCAATCAGATAATGCGTTTTTGAATTACATAAGCACATAATCTTGATGCCATTTTTTTTGGTTTACTTTTGATATATTGGCGAAAAGAGCAGCGGCCTCGAAATCCAACAAGCATTTCATCCACAACTGCATCTTCGCTGCAAATGAAATTGTTCGTGCAGTCAGATATTTTGTCATATTGTTGTTATGTATTATGGAAGAAAAATAACAAACAAAGTTGGCACTATGTCTTTTTACGAACTGAATAAGAAATCTATTCGTAGTCGTATATATATTGTACAAAAATCAATTTTATTCAATGCTACTTATAAAAAATCTGAAGACGAATGTAAATGAGTGAATCCCCTACACATGTACGACAAATCTAAAACAAAGAGCTGTGATTCCCCCAAAAAGGACAATGGCTATTATCACTATAAATTTCAAACAATTGATTAAAAAATGTTGTGCTATTTAAAAAAAAAGTCTAACGTAACTGCTATCGTGGGGTGTTGAGACACCCCAAAACTGTAAAACATGGTAAATAACAGATTATAGCATATTATACATCTCATTCGCATAGGAGAATACCTGGAACCCTAGAAAAGTGACGAAAACTGTTTGAAAGAAATTTAGGGAAAAGTGACTTCTGGGGTGCCGAAACACCCCACGCTTGAGGGTTAATATACCCAGGTTGTTTATTGAATAACTTACATCCTAAGTAAGTGAGATTTCTTTGGTAGAGGGCAGTCTTATGGTACGGAGGTAGTAAATATGGAGAATCTCTGTATCATAGGTTGTTGGAGTATTTGTAGGAAATTCAGTTTTATGCTTGAATACAAGGATAATACTTCATAAATATATATCAAAGAAAGTGGATATCTTTTAACTTTGTATGCAAGATTCACGTTAGTGCAGATCATATATCATTCTCATTTCTCGTTTTTGTAATATCAGTAGACGTTCCACATTAGGACAAGCCCTACAATGAATTATTCCGAATATCACCATAGAGTGAAACTTGGAAAAATTAAATAACATGTTTTTAGCGTCAATAAGTTACAAGATTTTTTAAAAATTATACTGTAATAGATTTTCGATAGCTGTTTAGAAAGGTAATCCACATGGAAATTTCAAATTTTCATCAACAAATACACTTTGCAAAGTCTACAAGATTTATACTGTTATTATCCAGAACAAAATTTTTAACGTTATATCTTGATAGATTACGAAAGAGTACGTACTGGGTTTTGTGCGAGTTTATTTATAAATTAATAAGTGAAAGCCAGCGATTTAAGTTTGAGTAAGTTTCATTTACTTTTTGAATAAGTTCATTAAAACTAGTGCTTCTGAATACAAGCGTAACATTATCCGCCTAAAGGGTAATATTACTGGTGTTACTTATAAACGATGGAAGATCATTGATATAAATTAGAAACACGGTAGGACCAAGAATTGATCCTTGAGTGACACCTCTTGAGATCACGACTGATTTAGAATGATATCGGTTAATAGTAACTTTCTGTTTTCTGTTTGACATGTAACTCTGAAACCATGTTAAGGAAACTCCTCTAAGGCCATATGATTCCATCTTAGACAGTAGAATTTCATGATTTACGCTATCAATAGCCTTAGATCCAGCATCAATATCAAGGGAAACCTGATTAATAAATTTAAACAAGACTGTATTTATAGTCGGGGTAGACATATATAAATGTCCTTAAGGATTCGTTTATTATTACTGAAGTATAGTCTTGGAGAAAAGTATTGAGCACTTTATAAAAATGTTAATATGGATTATAAAGTCGTTATGAAAACATGTTAATATTACCGTAATAAATTTAGAATTTGTTCGATAATTGTCGAATTACTACCCTGGAGTGCACTGCGGTCATTGTATTCTAGTTTGTACCCGAACAGCACATCAAAATTCCATTAGGGTGCATGCAGATAAAGTTTCATGTGTGTTTGCCTTATAGCTAGCTTAGTTCTGAGAAACAAAATACATGATTATTACTCTGTGGCCATTAAACCGCACATTATCCCGCTTTACTGAACAAACACACGTGATCAATTCTCATCATATATTTATTCCTGATGGATTTTCTGCACGTCACAATCCACAATCCTATTTAATTATTAGTTAGCCTGTCTTCCTAGTCGGGACAGACCTACAATTACACCGGAAACTCAAAAAGCGCCTAACCCCAATACTACAGTATCGCTTCCTGCGCCCTAGCTCGCTAACCGCCATTAATAATTCAATAATAACGGGGCGAACTGCTCACGCCAACGCGAAACCGACGCTATTTATCGGCAACCATCAGCGCTAATTATGATGAATTCCATCGACGGAATTGATTTAAGCTCGGGTGCGCTGTCTACAGATGGCGCGACGTGTCCCGGGGACTGAACGAAGTAGAATGCTAGAGAAGAAAAAAGGAGGAATTAAAACACGCCCGCCTGAGCGCGATACATTAATACAAATGTTCTTTTAATGACTGTTTTGCTTTTGTTTCGTTTTTATCGGTCGTTTGCGGATGACAAATGCGTCGTTTCACTTAAACGGCACGCATACTGATTCGTGTAATTAGAAACGGATTTATTGGTACAAAGGCTGGTTTGAGGTTCTCCAATAGAATCGTTTTTGTGATTACTTTTTAAAGTTTTACCTCGTGGAAACGATACTGATATAGGATGTTTGATTGTTTGATGTGATTGGAATCAATTGCATGAGTGCAATATGCGGTGTAACTCTACTCACGTTAAGAATGCGGTAATAGTTGTTGTGAACCATAGAATAAAGACAGATAGGATGGTCACTCTCCGTCTTCCAGAAGTCACGAGTTTCAGCACCGCCACACCATCGTATGGCAAACTAACCTGTAATATAGGTTTGAATCTCGGCTAGACCGCGATTTTTAAATATTTACTTCCATATAAATTATTGAATATTTATTTCATATCGTCTCTCTAGTGCAAAACTAGCCCAAGCCAAATGTATTACACTTTAATTTAGGCTAGTTCTTCACTAAAGAGACTATTTTTATTCGTTTATATTATGCAAATAAATTATAGGATTTTACCCATTAAAATATTCACACAAAATGTCTAAACAAATCATCCACATGTATATAATGTAACTATGGGCACGATTGGCCTATGCTCTTCAGATTCGAGAACTGGCAGAGTAAAAAGCTGGTTTCATTCTCAATCTTATTATCGGTGATGGGTATCGCTTTCGCTCAAATGGTTTTGCCAAGCTGCCGGTGCTACTGGTCCATAAAGATTTCTCGACAATGGAACTCATAAGGCAAATTTTTGAAAGCAGGAGAATTTACCGAAAATCCAAAATCAATTACCTCTGAGGTTCATCGAACTTAGCTGCTCCAAACTTCTTCCAGTGGGGGTGTTTAAAAGATAGGGAATATCGTTGCAAACCATGGACCGTTCAACAATTGATGGTCAATATCTTTTAAAATTGAAGGAATAACCCAAGAAACCTTCTCAAAACTAAATAAAACTTATTTCCAAGGAGTGTATTTTTTGCCTTCGAGAGCATATATTTTAAATTATCCGATTTTGAAATGATCTAGTGATTTTTGGGTCACCTTTATACTAACTTATCTAACCCTCTTTCAATCTCTGCGTTCCTAACACCGCACAGTGCGTTATTTTATTTTTTAAATTATTTTATTTAATTTATATATGTATTTGTAATACAAACCATTACAGATGATGTCATTAAAAGGATTTGGCATGTAGTATATGTAAGTATGTGTGTGTGTTTGTATGAATCTAGATGGAAAAAAGACTTCTTGTAGTTTAAAAATATTTCATATTTCAATAGAAATATATCCATTTCGCAACATTTGTTTGACATTCATGCAAAAAAGAGTGAGGAACTATAAAATAAAAGGATATAAACATCAACAAACGCAACAAACTGTGGTAATCATAGACAACCAGCAAACTCTTTTTGGTTGCTTAAATTCACTGCAAGATTAATTCGCATCTCTGTACTCCTAGAAAATTGTGTAATATTATTCATATCTGTTATTTATCAAGGTATGTAAACAGTAAGAACTGGTTTTCATAATTTATTTGTCTAGTCTGCCAGTTTTACCTTTGGGCAGTAGTTATTGTATATGTAACACATTTGCTATTTCCAAATTATAACTAGATTTTACTACAGGATACTGCATTATACTCTATTCGTATTATATTTTATTAAACCTAGGCCCATGGACTGTGTAAAACATAAAAAAAAATTGCGAGGATCTGCGAATCACAATTATTTTCCTTTTGCAGAATGATTGCAAATTTCTCACCTGTCAATTTTTGACACATGGACTACATACCCAAAAGAATTAAAAACAAATGCCGTTATTACATAATGCAACAACTAGGTGACGTCTGACTGCTAAATGAGGTTTCAAGTGAACTAAAAATAACAATTAGAAGTTGTAAAAAAAATTGCTCCGAGGTGGGCTAAATCAGACAGATACCGCGATCTATATTTGAAAGCAAATGCATCGTGGCTTCAAGAAAGTCTGAAGAAAGTTTTGCTTTTTCGGACACAATAACTTGGAAGGCCCAAGAAACTTTTAAAGCTTGTAGTTATAAAGCGAAAAATAAAGAAATAAAAATACTTGATGCAATCAACAAGCCCGGAAGAATTGTTTATGGCAACTGAAATTAAATTGCCGACAATAAAAAAGGAGTCTGCTTTAATTCTTAAAGAGCTTTCTTCTAGTTCTCCTAAAAGAGGTACCAGTTTAAGAAAGGGGCAGAACTCTTTTATTCAACGGCCAGGAACATTTGCAAATCAAGCGTTTGCGTTGATAGTTGATGCAAAACTATCAACCTATCAATACAGTACCATCCGTCAGCAAGTCAAATCTATTAATAAAACATTATACCCACCTTATTATAAAGTAAAGAAGGCAAAGGAGTTATGTTACCCTTTTGAAGTCATCATTAATGAAATAAACCTGCAGGAACCGATAGATCACATTCTTTTGCCGTTTTGTGAATTTTTAGAAGATGTGCTTGAGACCATAGATTTGCCAAGCAAAAAATTCAATATAATAAGAAAGTGGGGCTGCGATGGTGCAGAACAGAATAAATACAAACAAAAAATCACTGAAGGGAACCATAAAACGAGTAAAGATAATTCCAGTAGTTACGGCTTTATTGGAAGAACCGTCACATCATACAAATACACCAAAGAATATGAGACTTCTGGTGGTTCTCACTAGTATGGTTTTAATAGCTTTCATTTTTCTATTAATTTTATTTAATTGTTATATTTTATACAAACCGTTTTGTAAAAATAAAACATTTAATAAAGATTAGAAGGACGGTGTGGCAATATAGTAAACACACGGAATCAGATCGCTCCTCACCCCACAGTAGATTGACTTCCGGACACATGTTTCGGAAATACGTGGCTTCCCATTCGACAACCTCATAACCGCATCAACGTCAACATAACTATCATTAAAAGTATGCACTACTTTCTTCCTTCCAGAAACACGTGTCCGGAATTAATCAGTCTACTGTGAGGTGATGAAGCGATCCGATAGAGTGTGTTTAAGATATTTAATCTCCATATGTCATCATAAACATTTATGATCTCAATGCAAAATTTACAGCGTTCTTCAATACCTTTTATTTCTATTTTGACATTTCATTTCCACACAAAACACGAAATATAATAGGCAATTCACATGATTGGGTAAATAGTGAAGTTCGTCAATCCAGTGAAAACCTCAAAGACTTGTACATTTTACAGAAAAA
>JARFOC010018880.1:0-10264 GCA_031763485.1 Osmoderma eremita
ATAATTGCTAATGGTTCACATATCTCCCTATGTACTTGCTTTAGAAGGTACGTAGAAATGTTGTACACGTCTCTCGTATGTTTGCTTTTCATTTGCTTTAGGATTTCTTCCATTTCCTCAGGTGTAGTTGGAAATAAATAAAAAGACATTTTGTTTTCCACTTTGTAGTTATGTAATAAATTTTGGGGCAGGTATATATTTTGTATGTTGTTGGTAATTTGTTCCCCTATTTGAGCAAAGTATTCGTTTAGGCTGCCAGCTGGCAATGAAGTTGTATGTTCTGTTCGAACCCTTGTCGATTTAAGTTCTTTATTGATAACTTTCCATACCGCTTTGTTTTTGTTGTCTACATTTTGAATTTCCTTGGCATTTGAAGTTTGTTTAATTTCGGATATTTTTCGCAAATACGTTCTCTTTAGGTTGCGGTATTCACTGTAAAAGATTGGATTTTTTGTAAATTTTGCTAAAGATGCCCATGCACCTAACTTATTTCTGAGATTGGATACTTCTTGGTTAGTCATGATGTTATTTTGCCTTTTATCTGCACATCTTATTTCCTTTTCAGGAAAACTGCAGTTGAAGGCTCTGATAAGTGTCATGGAAACAGCTAAACAATTCCTCAGCATTACAAATGCTGTGGGGTAAGTACATTTGTGCATTTAAATGTAAATGTAAGTGTAAATGACTTAATATCTATCCAATGAAATGGGTGTTTATTATCTTCAAAATCCTTGTTTCCAACTGATACTTTTAAGACTATACAACTATTTTCACACTGACTTGGTCTTCACTTCCTCGTGACCTCTAACCTTTAATTCCTAATCGAATCTTGCAAGTGCATAAATGACTTAATATCAATCCAATGAAATGAGTGTTTATTATCTTCAAAATACTTTCCAACTGAAATTTTTTTAGACTATACAACTATTTTCAGATTTATTTGGTCTTCACTCCCTCGTGACCTTTAACCTTTAATTCCTAATCAAAGCTTGCAAGTGCGTAAATGCCTCAATATCGATCTAATGAAATAAGTGTTTATTATCTTTAAAATTCCTATATTCAACGGACATTTTTTAAGACTATACAACTATTTTCAGATTGTTTTGGTCTCCACTTCCTCGTGACCTTTAACCTTTAATTTCTAATCGAAACTTGCAAGTGCGTAAATGATTTAATATCGATTCAATAAAAAGAATGTTTATTTTCTTTAAAATTCTTATAATCAACCGATACTTTTAAGACTATACAACCATTTTCCATTTCTCTTACGCAAGAAGGAAACTAATCGGTTCCTATAAATGATACAGAGAAGCATGCGTTTTAGCTCTTGTAGTACGGATCACGTCCACATCACCACACACTTCACACAATCTTGTGCGCCTTGAACTTAGCAAGAAACGACCTTCGACATATATAAATTGCATTCTCTATTTCTGTTTTAAAATTATGTCAGCTCGAGCAAAACAACGGTCGACCACTAAATGTAATAGAAATAATACTTTTGTTAAGTGATTACGTGTCAATTTTTAATACGTGCATCGGCGTTACAAAACAAAAAAAAACTGTTTGTCTAACCATTTCTTTTCCATTTTGACATACTTAAAACGTATGTGAGCATCTAGGACTATGTATTAGTGAATTGAAATAGTCGTTATAGCGCCTAGTAATCATTATATGAACGTCTTGTGTTTATAGGCAAGCAAAAAAGATTGTGTTATAACACGCAAACATATGGAAAATATTTGGCCTAATTATTAAATCGTCGAGTGATAATCGTATATTGTTTTTTGCGTACAATCGAAATAAGTTTTATAATTTCTCAGATAATTAATGAAGTTCAAGGATAGAACGTTGAACATATACAGATATTCAAACCCATCAAAATGAAGTCCACTGTTGTTTGATTCTTGGATATGTAATTAAATGGTAAACATACTATAAACATAATTTTTGAATTACCCGAATGTAAGAAGCAAATTTAAATGTTTCTCTCAAATCAAGTCTTAAATGCTCCATATCAATCTTACTTATTTTGTACTTATAATGAACGATAACCAACTTAATGGAACCCCAATAACAACCCACACACCAACCAAAGAATCTTAATTATAATTATAGGTCTTCAAAATCGTCTGGACAATCATTAATGAAAATCTGCTAAATGTTCTCTTGATAATGGCAAATGATCTGCATGTCTCGTTTACTATTTGCAAAAGTATTGATTCAAAAAAAGGATTGAATTTCAAAAGAACAATCTATACTTAGATGACACGGCGTTGATACTGGATATGTGTATTCAAGATCAAATGTGGATATTGTTGGAAATGAAAGAAAGATGCACGCAGATACTCCGCTAGAAGGGAGTGAGTCGCATATCTACTTTGAATTACAAAAAAAAGATTCCTTGATTGGCATTCTAGGAAATCCAAAGATTGTATCCAGGAGATAACACATTTCAAACACACCACGATATATTTTTGTTTGTAACTATTTGTTGAACGGTAAAATTTAGAAATCGTATCCATGAATCGGTGTGTTTTGCGGCTACAATTAACATTAATGCCATCTTTTGTGCTATAAAAACCTCCTAGTGGCTGCTGTTAACAAAGTTATGCCGTTATGCCATAGGGGGCCAGGATTAAATTGCAGCATAGTAAACTGATCTGTCTAAAGACACATTTACTAGCGGACTTCTAAGAGCATATGATGTGGAAGAAATTTTTGCCACAAGTTGCGTGTAGTGTTCTATCCACAATAAGTCTTGTGCTAGGAGTCCAAAATATGTGACGTTATAGCTTTGATTCAGTGAATGGGCACTCAATTCCAAGTTACAAGTTTGAACTTGCCTTTGTCTGGTATCAAAGATTATGAAGCTAGTTTTTTAGTTAAGGAAAATCTGATAAGAATAGTAAAATTTGAAATGAAATTTGAAAAAAATATCTACATTCTAAAATATAGTAAATTGATCATCTACGCCGCCCCTAAGTCAGTATTTATAATTATCTGGATCATTTAGCAATGGTTAGAAATCAACGCGGATCAAATCGGATCAGTAACAACCAAAAAGATATTATCGTGTGTTTGAAATGTGCTATACCTCCGACGTTTTATTACTTGTTTTTATTTGGAGGCAATCTTCAGATTTCCTAGAATGCCCACGAACAAATCCAAGCGATACTTTTAGCAATTTAAAGTAGATATGGGCATTCATTCATTTCAGAGCGTCACGAAATGTTAACGCAACTGGTAAATTATGTAGCTAAAATATCATCATGCTGTTTGTACGTTTCAGTACTGACCTACCTCTATCCAGTTAACATTTTCTCAACCTTTACATTGAGCTCATCATCTGACATCGAGATAAAATTGGCGGAGTATTTCTGGCTTGCGATTTGGCCAACTGGATTTTTATTAGGAATTGGAAGGTCTGCCAATTTTCGCGGCAAATCCATTAACCAACCAACGGATCGACTCTTCCATACTTAACGAACAAAAGTGTAATCGTATTATCTAAAATCACCAGCGGGCAATTTAAATTTTTACATTCCTTGATTGACGTCTTCATTTTTTCACATATTTAAACTATTTTCTTTATAGACGATGGGAGGAAAACCGACAGGAATCTGTGAGCTCCTAATTGAATTCTAGTTACGTACGGAGAAATCACCAATTCCCCAGAACCGAGGCACTCCGCAATTTAGTAATTTTCTGTTTTAAAGTTTAGTTTTTCTATATATGTTGGTAATAATAATTTCACTTCAGGACACTGTTGGTTTTCTTCTCAATTATTTTTTGTGTCTTTCTAGAATTTAGAACTGCGAGTATAAGTTGGTAATGCGAGCAATGTTACCAACCGATTTAATTTAGGTTGGCGACATTTTCAACACGTAGTTCACGGGAATTATTGATCTCATGGTACAATAGGTCCAACAGCACATGAAAAATATTAGTTTTGAAAATGTAAAAGTCTTGAATGTTTGAAAAAAAATAATAAAAATATAATTGGAGGGGGGCCGGCCCCCTTGAAAATTAAGAAATCTTAAAAATATTAAAAAAAATTACAAATATAATTGGAGGAAGGCCCCATATGCTAATATTTTATTGGTAAATAATCTAATTTTGACCGCCTTTTGCCTTCAATCAAATAGAATAATCCCATAAATGTATTTGTATTATACGCTAGCATTTTTTGTTACATGTGTATCTCTTGCGCACGGGATTACTCACGACTTGAATCATGGTCACTTTTCTGGGGACACGGAACTTGGCGTACACCTACTCTAATGAAGGAATTTTATTATTACGGAAACATGTGAGAATAATATAAATCCATATACAGTACGCGAGCGTTAGTTTTAAATATTTTTAAGAATTACACATTTATCCACAACATTAAAATGTGTAATTCTTAAAAATATTTAAAACTAACGTTGTAAGTGTCGAAGTATATAAATTTAGCATTTTAAATAAAAATAATAAAAAAATAACTACAAAATATATAATTTAAAAAAATGAAAAAATAATTATTATAAAAATAAAAAAAAATAAGAAATAATTTGGGGCAATTTTTTTAAAAATATTTTTAAGATTAAATTTTCAAGGGGGCCCCCTCCAATTATATTTTTATTATTTTTTTCAAACATTTTTAAGACTTTTACATTTTCAAGGGGGCCCCCTCTTTGAAAATTAAAAAATTAGAAAAAGCCCCCCTCCCGTTCTTCCCATTTTTTTTATTGTTTAGACATTTTTAAATCTTCCACATTTTCAAGGGGGCCTCTTTTTTATTTAATTATTATCAAATATTTTCAAGGCTTCAATTTTAAAGACGGGAGGGGGGGGCTGAGGACGATAGAAGCAATGAATTTATTTTTATTTTCATAGCTCCATAAAATATTTACCACTATTTAGAAGCCCGTCATTATAAATTTGCAAATTAATAAACTTGGTAAAAGTCGCGACTTTTCAAGTAATCCCCACCCAAGAGGATGGGGTTAGAAACGTCACTGAAAAGGACATTGAAGGGATTTGATTTGTTTCTTACAATATTTATTCAGAAGGAATCACAAATAAAAACTATTTAAATTCATAAATGTCTGTACAATTAAATTGCAATGAAAATGGGAAATAAATAAAAAGAAATCATAAACGACTTTACATTTCAATAGATTTTCGCAACGCATTATACGAACTTCCTATTATAATAATTCCTATAAATAAATCGTAATTCAGATGTGTAACGAACAAAGAAAGAGTAACGGAAAATTGTTGCAGTACATGACAGCAAAATACAGTTATACACAAGTGAAAGTTCACTTTCAAATGTTTACGTCATCTCTTGTGTTTCTACTCAACGCTATTTATGTTAAAGTTAAAATCATTTACTCGGAACTTGTTCATCATTTCCTGTGAGAAATTAATCGCTTTTACATTGTAAAAACCATGTATTAGTATTTTACCTGCATATTACACGTCTTGTTCGATGCAAAGTAGGTGGTTTATCGCAAAAAAAGATCTTTCCATATAACGGTATCATATTATTACATATGCTATAAATATGCAGGGAGTACCAACCTCAACAAACTAGGTGCATAATACACGCTACACAGTAAGTAAGCACATAAAATCCGGACTATTAGTAAACTGACCTTGAACTTAAAATCCAACAGGAAGAATAATGCCAGTTATTTCTTTAAAAATCGTTTTTACAATATCCGCCTTTTCACGAATTAAACTGCTTTTATTATATTATTTGGACGTATGAGAGATTATTTAATGTTAAACGAAGGCACAGAAAAAGTGATTTATATTGGTAACAGAAATTAAAAAGTAACTTGGGGATAATATTTTTTGTACGAGGGAAAATGTGTAACAAAAGTGTGCATCGGTATAAGGCTTGTAGTATGCAACAGGTGTCCATCGTTTCTAGCGAAGATGTATAGAGATCGTATTTCTGAGCTGGGCTTACATTCTTCCTCGAAAATTTTATGCTATCTGTCTAAATAAATAGTATCCGTGGTAAAATATCTTGTACTCGATTTCTTACGGGAGAGTGAAACGTAATGAAAGCGTTGCATTTTGCATTCGCGAAAACAACCTTCACCGTTAGATCGAAAAGAGAAAGAAAGAACTTAAATCGGCCATTTAAAATCGCTGCTATGTCTGATGTAACTTCCTGGCGGAAGGTTTCTAAAACTATTACCGACTCGATATTCATTATATGTACCTGAGATGTTTTAAAAGTTGCGGGAAACTTAGTGTTAGTCTGTTGAACAATGCAGAGCGAATGATGACACTTTCAGACATACTCAAATCCTGACAGGTTTACTATCAGGTTGATGCGTCGTATTTATAAATAAAATCCTAGTCGATGCACTTCAAACGGGGTCAATTCGAAATCGTCAGATAATTAGACCAAGGAAAATATGAAGAAAATTGGAAGGAAAGGTGTTTTCAAAATTTGGGTTATCTCAAATGGAATTGGAATATGTGAAGCATCCATTTTGACTATCCATGGGGATTTTTAGATTAATAAAGTGTCAATTCTCGACTGATATAAATCCAAGAGAAGAAACACATTGGGCAAAAGGAATTGGTTAAGTAATTGGTAGGGGGATATTTGACAAAAATGGTTCCCATAAGATATTTGTGGATATGTACGAGATTACAATTTTCAGAAGGTATTGATTTGCGATGTATCGTTTTGTCAACAGTCAACTAGTTTCAGTACATTACCGTTTTAATAGAAACTGTCGATAATTGAACTAGCTATAGTTGTTGAATCAACCAACATTAAACTTTAATTGAAACGCTACGAGAACTTAAGTCCATACATATCTGAAGTTGCTTCACAGAAGTAAAAGTACTCATTCTTTCAGCGAGCTGTAAAAATGGTAAACACCTTAGCTATTTGGAGCAACACACTCATAGTTTGGGTGTAACTTTAACATTTTTTAAATGTTTGGATTAACAATACAGAGTTCAACACTCTGTCGAAGAAGCACTTCAGCTTAAAACAAGTTCTGTTCTATCTCTTGGCGAAATAATAAATGTCCACTGTTGCTTTTTAGGGATTGCAATGGTATCATTTCGGTTTTACTAATGACGTGCGTAAAAGGAGTTGTAAAAACCAGTGGATAAAAGACACTTATGTATTTACTTGCAAAAGGTTCAAAGAGGAAAATCAGTTTATTGCTTGGATTAACGTATACAGTTATTTAAATGAATATGTACTGCAAATAGGTAATAGAAATATGCAGGTAGTGGAAGTAGCAGGAAACGCATTCGCTGACGATTTGGTATTGTATGCAGGAAGTGAAAAAGATTTACAAACAAATTTAAATATTTGGGAAGCAGCCTAAATAAAGAGAAACATAAATATTAACGCCGATAAAACTAAAGTGATGATAATAGGGAAAAGCGATAGTAAAATAGCAATTAAATTAGATGGAAAATCATATAACAGGTAGTAACAATAAACACACTGTTCGGATTACTCCTCCCGCACAAAGTATTGATTAAGTCGGGACGACACGTGTTTCGGGAATACGTGGATTACCATTATCAAGTCGAATAACCGAATGAGCGCGAACATGACTTAAAACTAGAAACATGCACTGCTTTTTCCCTTCCCTTTATTCATTCTACCTCTATCTAACATATGTACAAACTTCTCTCACACCCACGGCGCAACACTTCTTGAAAGGACCACCCTGCGCATTCTTAAGGGTACGCCTTTATTACCCCAATAAATCCATCAGAATTGAAAACGACAAGGGCGCTACCTCTCGATTGAGTAGGTGTTTATTCTTTTTACTGTAAATGGATTCATAAGCATCTAACTCGCGCGTCGATGTTACCGATTTTATTAGCTTTAAATTATCTATATTTATATTATGTCCCGTTTTTGCCATATGTTCTGCCACAGCAGACATATCACCTCTGCCATGTCTGTAATGTGAAATATGTTCCTTATATCTAGTTTCTATAGACCCCTTTGTCTGTCCAATGTAGGCTTTCTCACAATCGCTACATGCAACTTTATAAATTCCTGACTTTAGTCTCATTTACGGTTTGTCTTTCGGGTTTTCTAAAAGGTTACGAAATGTGTTGGAAGATCTATAACCGATTTTCATATTTTCGTCTTTTACGACTCGGCTAATTCCTTTAGTTATTTTATGAAAAGGCAATATTAAGGACTTACTTTTGTCGCCGGGTTCTATCGGAGTAAGCGTTGTAGAGTTTCTGAGGTGTTGTCTATATTGAATCGACCCACATCTACAGAAAAGTAACCATTGTGTTTTGCAATGTTTTTAATGTATTTTAATTCTCTTTCGAATCTGTTTTGACTTGGCGGGAATTTAATTAAACTATTTACCAGGAAATTAATCGCGGACAAGTAGTAACATTCAAATATTTAGGAGTAAATATACATACAGACGGAAAAAACAGAAATTAATTAATTAGTATTGAAAGTGCGATAAAATTATATTATGCAATGAACAACGCCTTCATAAGAAAGACATTTCAAAGAAGACAAAAATAATGGTGTATGATACAATATTTAAACCTATATTTAATATACGGAGGTGAAAGCTGGGTCTTAAACAAGCAAACGAAGGGCAAAATACATGCGCGGGAAATGAAATATTTAAGAGCCATTGCAAGAGTGACAAACACAAGAAGAGACAGTGTAAGAAATGACGAAATAAGAAAAGAATTAAGAGTAGAACCGATTTTGAAAATAATAGGAAGACATCAGGGTCGATATGGAGCGTTTGAGGGAGCGAGAAATGTCCTGGAGTGATGCAACAAACAAGAAAGAATGGACAAAGTTAATTTATAATAAGAAATAGGAAATAAGTAAGTGATAGATAAATATGTTTTTTACCTTTACACTCTTAGGGTAATTAAGGTTATGGATTATATATGTATGTAAAATAACACATGAAAAAGAATTACAGTAACAATTCTCTTTCAAGGCAGTTCTTTATTCCATCACGTGGAGTATATGGTCTTTCTGTTCGTACAAATTACGTATTTGCATATTATTATAAACTTTACTTTTCAGGTAACCCGAAAGAAAGCAATCGTTTTTGGATACAAATCAGCCGATCTTTTGGGGGTACTGCGTTCGTGTCAGGTTCTGTGCATGGGGATCAATTACTAATGAATTAATGCAAAGGAAATCTTGTATTTTTCAATGGATAAATGTAGGATACAACCCGGAAGTTCCGAGTTTTGACCTCGCAATTTATTATTTACTATGAAACTGTCAAAATATTACGATATAGTAGAATTTGGTTATGGTTTCAATAAAGTGCGAAATTTCAACTTTGAATAAAGAAATTATTTTATTCTAATTGTTAATTAAGACAAACAAAACAAGGGTAAATGTAGCTCCGTCAGTAAAAAGGGGGTTTTATTCAAAATTTCAACAAACCAAACATTGTTTCGAAAAAATCTATTCAGTATATAATATTTTCTTCGAAAAACTCTTGATGATTTGTATTTTGTATGGCTTATAATCGAATTCTTGCACGGTTTTGTATATCGAATTGTATGATACTTCGTAATGTTTGTCTAATAGATCTAAAAGCGATCCTACACACCGTTCCTCTACATAACTTAGGATATTCAGATTGATGTGTTCCGTTGAAACGTGATTTTCCTGTGAGAACACAACCATCTGCTCTGAATTGGTTAAAAATATTGAGCATAGTTTTCGCACATGCAATAGGTCTTCGCGATAATTGACTGAAAATATGTCATTCGGTTATTGGACTTGATAATGGGAATCCACATATTCCCGAAACACGTGTCGTCCCGGTTTAATTAATACTTTGTGCGGGAGGAGTAATCCGAACAATGCACTTAATGTATCTAATCCGTCTTAAATTATTATGCTTTTTGTACCACGTTATCATTGCTACATTTTGATCTTTATATTACCTGTTGATAATTTAAATATTTTTTTTTTACTTTTCAATAAAATGTATTTAAATTGTGATTGATGTATGAATAAATTTGAAAAAAAATAAATTAATGAAGAAATATTTGATACAAAGAATTGTTTTTTTTGCGCTTACGACGGGTTAAAGAATAGCTGGTTGCCAACTATGTCGATTAACGTTACCTGTAAGAAATACCTATGTGTAGCGTTACAAAAAAAAGCACTGAATATATACAGTGTGTTCAAAAATTTCGGGGCACTATTGCTAACTTTCTTATTATTAATGCTACAGATTCGGTTAAATTAGCAATGATT
>JARFOC010018891.1:0-10264 GCA_031763485.1 Osmoderma eremita
ACACTGTTAACGTTGAAAATATCGGAGTTCTCGATTTTAGGTCGGAAACTTTTATGTGGCCACGAGTGTACATATGTATGTATGTAACTATGTTTGCCGAACTTCAAGAGCAATTTTAACACACGTCTGAACGTCCTATCTATTTGAAAATGTGCATACTTGCCTATCATAGAAGACAACAATAACACTGGTTAACAAGATTTTTGTCGCAAACACAAAAATGCCTGATGCGCCCATATGCTTTTGCATGCTGAAATCAATTATGTTTTCAGAATTTTTTCATCACCCTTGGTTTTTATATTCCAGCATATTCGCTTATCCACCTAAAATATGCATGCATAGATATGTAGTATAAGAGAACATATGTTGACGTTATTTCAGTTGTCGGCTGGAGCTCGGAACTGATCAAGCAGTATGCAGTGGTTAAAAAATATTCCACACTTTACATCAGTCAAACATGCATTATATAATGAGCTACACAAATCGCTAGGCATTAGCTTGCTTCCGGAAAAACGAGCAGATATGGAGGACCCGGAGTTTATGAAGGAGTATGTCATAATTGACGATGGTACGGAAGACAGGATTCTTGTATTTGCAATGGACGGAGGTTCTTGCTTCCTATTCGATGGGACTGTAGTTCAATGTTTTGCCAATTATATAAAATTCACGTGGATATTGGTAGTGCAGAAGAAAGAATAAACATCATTTCCGCCGTATATGCCCTGCTATCCGACAAGAAACAAGTCACGTATAAACGATTTTGCTTCTTATTAAAAAATGAAATCAAGAATTTCTTATCAAAAAAATATATTTTGGATTTTGAAGTTGCTTTAGAAGTTTTTCCGGCTAGTTATCAAAGAATGTAACTTTCATTTTAATCGAGCCTTTTGGCGTAAAGTACAAGATTTAGCTCTAAGAAACTTGTATAAGGAAAACGAGGAAGTAAGAAACCACATAAGGAAGTGTGCTGCATTAGCTCATCTGCCAGAAGACAAAGTTATAGATGGTTGGCTCTGTATAATGGAAAATTCTCCTACCGATGAAGCCATTGCTAAATTTAACGATTATTTTGTTGTTTAATAGATTTATAATTATCACCGAATATGGATTTGCGATGGAGAACGTCATCGGACTAAAAACTCTGTAGAAGGATGGCACAACAGACTCAACAGACGGATCGGAAAACACATCCCGATATATTTGAATTAATGAAAGTTCTTCAGGAAGAAATGCACTATTATAATACTGCTTTCCTGCAAAATTTTGTGTGCATAAGTACCCCTAAAAGAGCAAAAACATACTGTGAATTAGATAGGCGGTTAAAAATAGTTGTAAGTGACCAAATTGAAAATAGAAATAAAGAAATAGAAAATATTTCCTGTAAAATATCAAAATTGACGCACGAGACGGGAATTCAAAAACACATTCACTTCCCATCTATAAACTGAACGCCCGAAAGGGGAAAATCTTGATTATTGCCCACAGTTCTTTTGTCAATTGTTCACTATTCATGGGTATTACAACGGACATTATTTTCCATTACTTTTTTCGTTGTTGGTGATAAACGGACGGAGACATATATAAAATTATATAGATTGGTAACGGATAACTTTAAAAGTAATTTTATAAAAGTAGACATTTTGGAAGTTGTAGTTGATTTTGAAAAAGTATCTACAAGGTTGTTCAACCAATTTGGCCATTAGCGAAAACAATTGAATGCCGGTTTCATCTTTCACAATCTTGGTATCGTAAAATTCAAGAATACTGTTTGACTTTTTCATATGTATAAGGATGAAAGTTATGAAATCGGAAAATTTACGAATGACATTGGTCCTTTCTTCTATAAAACCTGATGAAATCAGTAATTGTTTTGTATTTGATTTGCTATCTATTACATCGGACTTGGAAAATATTCAAATTATTTAATAGGCAATTATGTATCAGAGAATTATTTATTTCCTCCATTCCTTTGGGCTGAAAACTCAGCGGAACTATTCTTTATGGTGCGTTTTGTATGAAGATCTTTTTTTTAAATATAAGTATATTTACTACAGTTGCCTGTACACTAAGCAAGTAACGTCAGCGAACAATTTGGACCAGTTCAAGTGTTTACTATCAATTTTTTTTTAATTTCTGGGCGTTTGGGCTGAAACTAATTAATCAAGGATAAACGCATATGGAAAAAAGCAGTACCGGTTTTAAAAGTCTGTGTCCTTAATATTACTTAGCATTTTTATATCTGATTTAAATTTATGTCACATAAAAAACGTTCCTAATTCATCGCTGTATGGATGTGTCGAGATGCATTCTCAAAACAGCGGTCGTTGAAAATGAAATTTTAATATCCATAATAGATTAGTGAAAGTTCAAGGATCTGCACATTGTAAAATGTAAAATTTTTAGTTACTTTACGCCCATTAAAAAAAGAAACATAATATGCATAATTCTAATTTACATCTAACCTCTATACATAAGTAATAATATTGATACGGCAACAGTGTAGCAGGCGCATAATACTCATTGAACTGGAAACCAAGGTTATTAAAGGCACTCGTTTATTTATTATCCAACCAATAATAATTATAGTTACTGCGGTCGCTTGTCAATGAACTCGGTGCAGGAGTTTTTGTTTGTTGTTACATGCACGTTAGCGATAAAACGAACGAAACTCTTGGCACCTAACACCGTCGATATGGTCGAGTGGCCCGTAGAATCCAGGACTTATACAAGTTTATATTTAAAACGACCGTGCACGGTGACAAATAAAGGGGAAAACGGCTGTTTTGATATTCGAGTTGTCTTCGTCGCTGACGATTTAATAAATTTGTAAATAGAAGATATACATTAAGCTACTTTGAATAGTGACTAATGTTAGTCTAAAGTAAATATTTACCTGTTACTGTGTGGATGTACATGCGCAAAGCAAATAGGTTGTTGCAGATTTGGACACGCTAATATTACTTGGATTGTATAAATGTCTTGGATGCATTCTTGTTGAAACAAAGCAGTTCGACACAAAGTAATTTTTACTTAATTAAGCAATCAACTTAATAGAAGTACATTAAAATGAAATTTTTCAAGTAACTCTTTTTGTTTAAGATTCTAAAATCGCAACTCACCCCAAAGGTAAAAAAGTCATTTGTTTAATACTCTAACGCAAAAAAAACACGTACACACACACTCTCGAAACCTGTGCTCCGCTATGAAAATTTTTTTTTGTATGTAGGCTTAGATTCCAAATTGATTCATTAATTGGGAATATTATTTTTGCCACAGTATTGTCCACATGAAATCGGTTTTTCCGTTCTTACACACAGGATGAGGCATTAGTGTGGCAAAGCTCATATATGTAAGATATCAAAAAAAGTTATATACGAAAATTGTAGAGAAGACTGTCTACAATTTTCTTAACATTTTAAAATTATTTTCATATATACAGGATGTTACATATCACCAGGGTGAGTCAAACATATGTTTTCTTAAATAAAACATCCTATATATTATTTCAGATTAAGATTTTTCACGCCTCACACCTCCAATATACAATTTCATTGCATTATACAGCGTGTTTCAGAAGTTTTGGTCAATTTTATATGTAAATCACTGTGAGTTCGAGGTCTTCTATACTGCAAATGACATAGTCTGAAATTTTTCTTTTACAACCATAGGTTTTTTATATTGGCCCACTTTTATAGCAAAGTGATATTTTTCAAAATTGTCAAAACTGAATATATGTAGTAGTCCTCCAAAGAATGTGGTCAAATTCCATAATTTCCTAGCTAGTAATGAAAACTGTCTTACTGTCATTTTTTCCACGATTAACTCGTTTATTAAAATAATTTCAAAAAATCTCATCTTTTAGAAATACTTTAAAATATCTTAGAAAGTAATGACTTAAGATATAGAGAATGCTTAATAAAAATGAAAGTAACTAAACTATTCTTTCTTTTTATGATATTAAATACAGGGTGATCCATTTAAAATGAATGTATTTGAGTTTTGACTCGCCCTCTATTCAGTCTTGACAAGTTTAGAAAAATGTCAGTTTGCTATAAAAGTGACATTTTCAATATCAAAAATCTATGTTTGTAAAAGAAAAAAATCAGTCTGTGTTGTTTGCAGTATACAACACCTTGAACCTAGAGAGATTTGCATATACAATTGACCATAACTTCTGAGACACGCTGTATAATTCAATGAAATAGTATATTGGGAGTGTGAAGTATGAACATAACCTAAATCCGAAATCACATACAGGATGATCTATTTAAGAAATGCTATGTTTGGTTCACCCTGATGATATGAAACATCCTGTATATAAGAAAATAATTTTTAAATATTAAGTTTAAGATTGTCTACCATTTTCGTAAATAACTTTTTTTTGATATCTTATATGATAACGGATATATCAACCTTTGGCACACTAATGCGTCAACCTGTATGTATGTAGGTAGATATTTACCATTAATTCAGTTGTAACGATTCAATCCATTGTTAGGCAAATATTCATTTAGTATTATAAATTATAAATGTTCTAAAATATGTCATTTACTTTCAGTTCTAATGGATATATTTGGGATTACACTATTAATTACAGCTTACTACCTAATAGAAATTGTTTCATTGATTTGAAGCATCATTAAACCATTGTAAGCCGTTATAATTATGTTGAATTAGTACCAGAATTAGTTTAGGAAGATAATAATAATGTTTTGGCATAATTACCCGTATCTGCAATGGTGTAAATTGGAGATTCACTTTCATTCATTCCGCAGAAAAAATTGAACCTGGCTCCCATTCCGTCGTAGCAGTATCAATAATATTTTCGTTTTAGCAAATCAACAACCCTTTTTAATATATCAATTACTATATTTTTTTGCTCCTATAATTTGTTATACTCCTGTTTTGTCGTGTAAGATAAGTATTGTAATTACAACATATAACATGTTCTCATTAAATATCTGGTGTGGTATTCTTGGTGATAATCTCATCGTCTCTTTCTCTTCACCAACTAGGCTTTCAGGAATATCTCACAGTTTTTTTTCCAAAACAATCTGTATGAGCGAATATATTGCGTTTTCCAATACGCAGGGAATTTGGTTTATGCATGACGGATCCCACATACGTACGTGTTAAATGGCTATGATCTAGCGCCGTTAGATTATCTTTCGTGGAGCTGGATTAAGTCTATAGTTTATTGTACGTCTGCTGGTGCAAAAGAAGAGCTAAGGAATCGAATCTTTGAAGCTGAAGCGAATATCAAGGATCGTCCTGATGCTGACTTGTCAGAGAAGCATGTATTTGTCATTCTGCATTCAACCAAATAGAAGCCACTAGTTAACTTATGAAGTTAACGGGTACATAAAAACTTTGGATGTTAAAATTGGCATACATCAAAATAGCATTTTGATTTATTTATCTACTTGGCATTTAGTTGCACATATAAATATGGTTTGTTATTAAAGGAGGCTATTAATGCTTTAGCCCATTCAAATGGCACCTAATTTTAAAAAAAATCATAAAGAAAACACAATTTTTATGTCAATTTGATTTGGATTGGCTATGTAAACTGAAATGTGAAATATTGGAGAAATCATGGGCAATTGTTTTCGGGCTATGAAGTATACAATAAATATCTCCCCTTAATTTAGATGTAAATAATGTTGAACAGTTTCAGCCTTTCTTCTGTCACATGTTCATTCATGGACATTAAAATATTTATATAAATCCTTTATATAAACCTTATTAAAGTATTCCATTTCGTTTGCAAGCATTGTTATTTAACCAAAGCTATACCTCGCCATCACTAAACATAATTATCATCTATCAATACATAGATTAGATATGATCTGTTGATACACCAAAAACCGTTGGATATTGTTCCAACAGCTTCAGCTATTTTTATCTTCTAGTGACATACACAGTTTATTCTCGTTTAGAACTAATTCAAAATGACCAAACCAATTTTAATTTCATTTTGAAGGCATTATATGTAGAAAAACATATTGCAATCTGCCATAAAATTATTACAATAAAAAGTGGCTCGTTACTATTTGGAACATTTATATTTACTGTATTGTTATAAATTAAAAAAAAAACCAAGTGGATGTTCTCCAGTCAATATAAGAACATGAATTGTGTATTGGTTCCTTTGAAGTAAACGGGTTCTTTTATGAAACTCCTATAGTAAATTCTGCAAAATAGAAAACTTCATGTCATTGACACTGTTAGTATTGCATATCCGAGAAGCCGGTTTTAATATCCACAACCTTTTTGCGTATATTTTGTTTGACTGATACACAGATTTAATCACAATCGTGTGGAACGTATAACCACATTCAGGTTCTAGAATCAGCAAGCTTGTAGTCATAACCTTTTCACTATGGATCTATTGAAAAATACTTATATTATTCAAGATTTATTCAGCAATTGAAAGGATTTTTTATTTAAACCGTGATTGAATGTGCTTAAATACAGTATAGCCTCACATATTTGCTAACATAACTAGAATATTAGACTTCGTCAAAAATTTTGTTGATGTTTCTCTATTCTGTTGCTTTTACAATTATGAATCCAGTGGAAATATAGAAGAAAATATCTGGATACAATTTCTAAGTTAATAACTGATTTTTATAACAGCAAATATTTCCTTATAACATTTATTATTGATGAAACTTACGTCCACTCGAATTTCCTTCCCCAAAGATCTCGATTCCTTTTCTGGTTTGTCAAAAACGCTCGTGTTATCTTCAGCTAGAGAGGCACTGTTAAATAAAACAGTCACGATAACAACAACATTAACAACATTGACAGTCATTGTCCTAGTCAGTTCTGATACAGATTTCCCCAAAACAATTCTTGTATCTAAGCCACTTCTCGCGCACCAACAATTTTTAACATCTACTACCACAATGACTCGGTCGGCGAATAAAGCCCACCGATTAGTAGAGAGGGTCCCTGGCTTAATCGCTGCAGTGATCGGATCTGACTGACTGTGTGAATGACAATAACAGACGATGCACACAACACACACAGCAAGTACAACAGTGAGAGCAAGACATGTGCTCCGCTACCTAATACCTACGTATTTGTTGCCGCCTTTCACCGGGGACGATGCGGTGCTTACGGGAGGGGAGGGTGAACTCGGCCGCCTGAAGAAATCCCCGATGCCACCTATACGGTGGAATCAATCCCCCGGTATCGTGTAGCTCGTTGCCTGTGCGTCTGTTCTGGCAACGACGAGCAGGAGGAAGATTTATTGGTAGCAAGCGTTTATTAGGTTCGACATTTCTAGGCCGACGTAAGTGCTTCAGATAAGTACTACGTTACAGCTGTTTGCAGGCGGTGAGCAAAAGATTTAGACCTCCTAAAGCGTACAGTACGCAAATGTACTTCAAAGAACAATACCCACAGCTACAATAAGAATGGTATACCTCGGGAAATCCATCAAGTGTGACATGACCATTTTTTTAAATGAATATTATTTGAATATACGAGCACCAATAATGCACCTTGCACCGCGTATTCTACCGGGGTAACACATAAAGTAAGCGGACCAAAATACGCCGCGGTAGATTTGATATGGATAAACTCTGTTCCAAAGGTCGGTTCTCATGACATTTTATTGCAACAGTAAGGGTTTCCATTACTATAGATTGTCTCAACTTCCGAATGCAGTACTGAACTTATGAGAATTCGATACATGGTTGCCAGATCGTCGAATCAACTGTACATTATTACATCCGGTTCTATATTTGGGTTTCTGACAGTCAAAATGCATATTTTGAGGAAAACAGTAAAACATAAAAAAAAATTTTTTTTATTTAGGAATCGATGAAAAAGCCCATAATTTTATTTATTATTCCTCAACATTAACATAATTTAGACTTCGAACATTTATTTAGGAATTGGGGTATTATACAATTTATTAAATTTTAAGTAAAATATATAATCCTCTAACAAATAACAAAAAGCAAGTAACAAGTAACAAAAATAGCTGCAATCCCCATATAATACAATAATATTTAAGGAAGGACACACACATATGTCCTGGTTCAACTTTTAGTCAGTCGATGAACCAGTTTGATCTTCAGATGATGACGAATCTGTTACATGAATAATAAGTTCTTCAATGTCATCTTGCAAATTATCCTCTATCCACATTTCCTTTTGAATATTTTTTACATGTTTGATGTAATTTTGCCAATTATCAACTCTTCGAATTAATTCCTCTATATCTTTTACCTTAAATATGGTATTCATTTTTATACAATTTTTTACCTGTGCCCATACCATTTCAATGGGATTTAATTCGCGGTGGTAAGATGGTAATCGAAGAACTTCATGACCTTTTTCTTTTGCAAGTTCGTCAATCCTGCTTTCAGCATACTGAGGTTTAATTTGTGACGCGCAAAACAGGAAGTCCCTTTTTAGCATATTGTCAGTGGCTGGTATGTGTTTCTCACGGAGCCAATTAATGATATTGCTTTTTCTTCTAGCTGCCGTTGGAATTTTTTCTAATTTTCTGCAGTGTTAGGAAGCATTATCAAGAACAATCACTGACTTCTCCGGTATATTTGGAAGCAATTTCTTATTAAACCAATCCTCCTATGTGCTAAATCCATCTCATGGTGTTTTTCTTGCAGAGAAATGTATATTCAGCACCATGAACAAATCCGTTATCATCACCAGCATGAACTAACGCAAAAGCCCGGTTGGGGATTTCAAGCCAGTACTTAATCCTTGGATAAGAGCTGGTCGACTATATTGAATTGTAGTGTGTGTCCAAGTTTTGTTTACTGCATGCCCTGTATTCACCCATGATTCATCAGTATATATTTCGACCTGAAATAATTAAAGTTACAGAAATGTCAAATACCAAGAACTAAATTCTTCTCTAATTTCTTGATCTCTCATAAGTATTTATGCTTCCACAAAATGTCGTCTCGTTCGATGAGTATACTTTTACGTCCTACTTTTTTAAATTCGAAACCCATATCGTATAACAATCTATGTAAAGTTACTCGACTGAAGTAAGGAAGATTATCATCAGCATTGACAGCAGCAAGAATTGCATTTAATGTAGGTGGCATATTCTGCATAAAAAAACTATGCACCTTACGTGGAATAGGTGCTTGCGTGTTCTCATGATATGTTTGTAATCGGTTATTTAGTTGTATGCCTTTCCTTTTCTTGGGGTTTTTTGGACTTGATAATGAGCCAGTTCGTTGCTCCTAAATTATATTATATTATATATTGTACGTTCTCAGCAACCCAAAGCTTTACTTGCTTCTTAAACTCACATTCATAGCTTTATTAAAATAATTTAAAACATTTGCAATCATACACTTCTCCTTCAAGCTAAATTTTTCTCCCTTACGCCGTTTTCTCGCTACAGGCTCCATTAATGCAGTGAAAACTGTAATTAAATGTACTTATAGGTTATGAAATTTCTAAAAATCAAGAAAAATATCCAAATTACCCTGTGCATGCTCGAAAGAGATGGAAGCGTTCTGAAAGGAACGATTTGTACAACTATATATAAATAAATTAATGTGGAATTTAACTAAAAATATTTAAAAACTACGACGATAACGATTGACAGCAGTTGACGCTAATAGGTAGATAGATAGGTCCTTTGCCGACGCCGACATATGTAAATAAGTTGCAACATAGAACACCAGAAGTAAAGATAGCGCTAATGACAGCAGCTAAGGATAATAAGAGATAAAAGTTGCTATTATATCCCATCTCTGTATACGAAGGTTGAGACGATCTATAGTATTTTTATGTTGTAATTTAAAATGGAAACGACACATATTTTATTTATAAGTAGTTAAATTAATATTTCTAGCAAGTAGCGATGCATTGAGCATTATATCACTCACAGCCATTCATATGTGAACTTTGTGATGCGTTTAATGACAAATTTCTTCAGGCTGGTAACATAGGTGGATGATTTATGTGTAGGTATTCTGTCAGAAGGTGTATCCGGACACCTTCTGACAGAATACCTACACATAAATCATCCACCGCTATGGAAATTTGTAAAAATTGTTTTTTTGTCTCACCAGTTGTTGAAAATGATGTGTTATCGGCTATAAACCGGCTTAGAATTAATATAATAATATATAATAACTATATTTCTAGTTTCTTAGTCAAACAAATTGCAAAACATATTCAAACACATATAAAATACAAAATAGGATACGGTGGCTTGAAATAGTAAAAAATAATAAAAAATACCCTTACCACCTCGATGAGT
>JARFOC010018910.1:0-10261 GCA_031763485.1 Osmoderma eremita
CAAGTATTTTATGTACCTATGACTTTATGTATTCATGTTGTATGTATTTGTGACTTTATGTACTTTATATATTGTGTAGTTTTTGCATGGGCGTGTCTTACACCTCTGATTGGCCCTTGGACAATTAGTTAGTAATAGAGAGTCTTCTTTGTAATGTAAAGGAAAACTAAAGGTCAGTTCCGAAATGACGGTGCTCACGAACAACAGAGTTCCGGAACGACGGTGCTCACGAACATCAGAGTTCCTAAACAACGGTGCTCATAGCAACAAAAGACTTCCGCCTTAGGAGACATATAATCAAATCAGTTAGATAGTACTTTATTAAATAGCATATAAACTTAAACGTGTTATTATTCAAATCTACCTACCACCCTTGGTAAAATCAGTGAATTAGTGAGTTCACAAAAGAAGTGTTAAACTCCAGCGCACAAAATCTCTACAGTAGCTCTTCAAGAAAATTGTCCAGATCGTCGGGCAGAATTCCGTAATTTCATGCTGATTTAGTTTACCATCAATAAAAATAGGCGAAATAAGTATATTTTGTAAAACAACGCACCAGACATTTGCTGAAGATGCTGAAAATGGCCTTCCACCGTCACATACGTATTTTTTCCCGATCCCAATAACGATGATTCAGTTGAATGTATGCTTATTGGAAAAACCACACTCATCCGACCATTAAATTCTTTAGTGGAAGGATGGATCTTCTTCAATTTTGTCTAAAAGGAAATGGGATGCATGTCGTCCGGCGTGCAAGATCACCAGCCTCTATTGTATGAATTTTGCGTGGAATATACGGTTCTACTCTCTCTTTTTTTCAAAATTTGCTGCACGGTATCCTTGGAAGTTCCTAAATTAGCAGCAATCTCTCTAGTGGTAGTCCAGTGCTTTTCCTCAATACTCAGAAGTACGTTGGGTCGTATATTGTCACCCCGATATGGACGCTTCAATTTTCTTGGCTTTTTGAAAGCGCCATATATCCGTGAATTGTTCACTGATCGTTGAAATTTTGGTCGACTAGACGATAATTAATAATAATTTCTTACTTTCTTCGAATTTTTAAAAAAGTTATACTTGTGATAATTGTTGTTTTCACAAAAGAATTCTCCATCAGAATCAAGAAAAAAAAACAGTATAGTCTTGGCTCTAAAACCTTAAAACGCTCAAGGGCTATAAATCATTGTATCAACTTATTTTATAGCCTACATCCAGTCATTTAATTTAATTTAAGATCGGCCTATAAATAAAGGCGCTACGGACTGGTCCTTTTTTATAAGACACTCTGTATATATTCCCCAAAACACGTGTCCCGAATTAATCAATGAAGGGGTGATCCGATGCAGTATGTTTAAACGATTAGGTATATGGCAAGACTTCTAGCATCACCACTTTGTGACAACTGCGCTATGGGTTTATAGGTAGTTTTTTTGTGCGAAATGTTCCACTTTTATATTCTGTCTCGGTATTTTTCCACCTGTTACTATGAGTCATAATCGTTATCGCCACTCTGTTACCATATATTAGCCTTAATCTTATTAGGTTATGCAACGTTTGCACACTTTATTAACTGCATATCGCTAATTCAATGTCAATTTATACAGGAATACCCAACATTTTACAAATGGCAACCTAAGTTTGATTGCTATCCCATAATATTATAAATTACAAAAACAGAATCACTTGACATTATCCGATTAACGTAATTGCGGTAAAGTTATACTACTGTTTCACCATCCAATATCTATCTGCGAATACATTGATTAACACGAAAAATATATAAAGGATCAATGCGGACGGTAAATACTCAACAGAATAAATAAATTAAACGCAGAGCGATCACTTTACCTAACTGCGCTATACATGTAAAACGTTATCCGTAAATTCACAATGATACATTCCGGATCTATTTAAAGCGGGGCAAAAACGGCCGATAAAATAGGACGCTTTCGCCCGTCCGGTGAAATATCAATCAGTCCGCTAATTTATTTATGCCGAAATCCTAAATTGTCGATCGTAAATTATTAGTTACAAAAAACAGGCGGGTTTCATTCCCTAGTTTTTACCGTTACGAATTATTTAATCACGTGATTCGCACGACGTCACTCTGCCGATAAAATAGAGCCCGATCGATAGGCGCGATCCGTGCGTGTGCTTATATAGGAGATTAAATAATGTTTATCAACGGAGAATAAATTTAGTTTACGCAGTTTGCACCAGAGGCGTGATTTGTCGTTCCATACTAGAGATTTTAAATTATATTTAGAAAATAATATAGGTAGTTAAACTTGGGGTATATTAGATGAAGAAAGTAAAAGTATCTCCTACGTCTAGTGAGCCAGGTTTTGTACAGTTCAAATAATTGAGCATCCCTTGCCCCATCGTACAAATGCAATAGATTTTGGGCAAACAAAATTATATACTTGTGTGAAACGAAACAATTTAAAATGGGGTTAGGATATATCACACTGCCCTGCTATGTGTTGAAATTATCTCCAAATGGAAACAGTTTAGGTTAAGTATTGCAAATAATGAAATAACAAGTTTATTATATTTGAAATTAAAAAAAATATAATTAAACATATACATAAAAGTCACCTAGAGGAAAGGATCAGGATAGAAATTGTTAATATTTCGCACCATATGTGATACTGGCTTTGAGTAGCACACTTGTTATAAATCTCTGTGGACGGAAGGTTTCCACGGATCGAATATTATATTCTGGCACAACGAGCTGTAGCTGTGATAGCAGGTACGAGCAGTCGATTTTATTATTTAAAACATTAAGCAGATAGCGACCACTACATCTGTCTCTGCTAGTAGCTAAGGATGTAACGCTATGTCTTTGTAGCAGATGACAATAGTCTGAACCTCTTGGAGGGTAAATACCATCCAACTTAAAAGACAAATATTTGAGAAACCTTTTTTGTACCCGCTCCAATGTTATATTCAGACTGAGGCATACTCCATCTTACATCTCACCAGCGCATAGTATACATGTATCTCCGTGACGCCATATTAGAGAACCCACGGCATGACCTGATCAGAAAACAGTCTATTAGCTTCACTACAAACTGAGAGTATATACTGTGTGAAATTGGGTTGGCTGTCAAACATTACACCCATGTCCATAATCTCATTTTTCCGTGATAAGCCTACGTTGTTAATAGTATAGTTAGCGAAGATAGGATCCTTGCATTTAGTATATGAAACAACAACGAAGCATTTCTCAGTATTGAGTTTTAAATAATTTCCCACGCATCAATTATGCACAAAAGTAAGGCTGTTTTGCAGACTGCGAGTGTCGACATAGCTTATATTCTTCATTACTAATGACTTATGGCAAACATAAAGTAGGCAATTGAATGTATCAATATCGGGTGGCTAATAAAAAGGTTAAATGGGGAGAAAAGGAGTCACTTATCAAAAGTTATGAATTAATTTAAAGAATATTTTAGAAATATTATTAGTAATTATTTAAGAGATAAAACAGTTTGAAAACATAATAAACAATAAAAAGACATGCAGATAATAAAATATTAGTAAAACAGAAATCATTTACACAACCTATCGGCAGGGAGAAATGTTACCAGAATATAAAGATACATATTTAAATAGAACAACATAGAATAAATTATGTAACAGGAAATTAACTCACTTAAGTATCACTAATTGTAATTAATATTGTAATGCGTGTCCAAACCCATAAGAGTATCATCAGTCCAAGGAAAACAGTTTTCTTTGTAAAACTACGTGGAAAAGATGTCATCCGTAATCTTGAATCATTATCGAGATGAATTCATCATAAAATGGGAGAGCAAATTCATAAAATCATCAATTTATTGTGAACCATGACACGTATGTGATTTGGTTAAATCATGAAAATTTGAGAGGAAAATAACATTTAAATTAGATAAAATACGGGAAATTAGAACACATTAGTCATTTTATTATTTAAAATGAAACTAGAAGGAAAAATTCTATAAATTATATTTTAGGAAATTGGCACTACCTTGGTCGATGCCAATCATAAGCTTGGAAATAGAGAAGAATGCCAAGGACCATTGTTATTTTGGTGAAAATGTAGACCTTGCACCAGTAAGGCGTATAATCCTGTCTAGAAAAAAAGTATTCAAATTAAATTTTAACAGGAGAAATGAGAGATATGTAGCTGAGCATCCTAACTTATGACAATCCTGACAGCGACCTCAGGAGAATCCGTTTCCATCCAGATATTCCTTTAACTGTAATCACATGAACGTACCTTGTAGCATCAGATGCGCAAATAACTCAAGATTAACACAGAGATACGTATTAACTATCACGTCATGTTAAACGAATTGCGCTCTAATATTGTACATTTAAATTGCCACGAGCACTAGATAAGGCAATTTGCGCTATTTCTGTAAAAACCATTAGATTAAATTAAATTAGTAAGTGTAGGACATACAAACATACAACATGGTTTTGTATCAATTGCCTCTACAATCCTAAAAGTTAGGAAGTTGAAATTTCATAAAATAGAGGGCGTATATGTTGGACAGGTACCTGACATATCAGAAATTTTTGCTGTATTAATAAATAGATTTGGGTTAGCATTGAATCAAATTGTTACGCATTCTTTTTATACTGCTGGTTTTCAATTTAAACGTATAGAGGAACCAAACGCTGTTAGATACAAGGAGCAAGCTAGTTGGATAAAACGCATGTCCGCTGCGTAATTTTTCTGTACACTCGGATTACGGTAAAAAGTACAGTTTCTTATATTCATTTTGTATCTACTATACGATGCAGGAGAACGAAAAAGTTATTCGAAGTAGAAAAACGATTTTTATTAAATTAAACAAAGGAAAAATAATCTCTGTACGAGTTCCTCCTGGTTTGAAGGAATTATGGATTTCTAATTAAGGATTAAAATCACTTGTTTTCTTGAAGTAAATCAAACACTTCACACCTTGGTTAGTGACAAATATATTTCGTATAATTACGAGAAAAAGGGTGTAGAAAGCACTTGAACTTAGTTAAGACACTTAGAGAGTCACTCGGCGTGCAATTTTTAAGAGTTTACTGCCTCAAGGGCCGAATTAAACTCGTGAGGTAACTGGCTCAAGACCAAATTGAAACTGAATTTCAGAGTTTCCTCAATATTCAACCAATCCGAGGGATGAACTTGTATCTGACACGCCTATTCTTGAATACATAGTTATTTAAATATTTAGTACATAAACATTTCCACTTATCCGAAAAAGCAGGGTGCCCGGTAGGCGGCCAACCTTGTGTCAAGGTTACAACAGGTAATTTCAACGTCATAATCCGTACTATCGGTATTTCCAATACTAATTTTACAAAGTGTTTGCGTTATTAAACCTTGGGGTGATTGAAATTATGAGATAAAATAACAAGCAAGTAATAAAATATATATAAATGAAGAACCAACGAAAACATCCGGCTTACCGTATTTTAAAGAAGTAAATTCCCTATAATTCCCAAAATAATATTTACACTAACAATGGTAATCATAAAGATAGTGTCGTTAACGAGCAATAGCAAGGGATTTGGGGAAAAACCCTTAATACTCACAAGGGTATAGATGCAAATATGACTTGTTTCACCCTTAAGTCAACCAATTATCGGTCTAAGTACGTCCATGCTACGCACGTTCTGTAAATATCCACATAATCGCTGATTCCGCAATTTAGAACGCCGTAATTAGGTAAACAGGTCGTAGATAATGTGATTGTTTTAGGCCGCAATTAGTTAAAAATACGTGTATCCCTGTGTACATAATTCCTTACTTAAACCATATAAGTTAAAAGACCAGTTTCTGGTTTATAAGAGTAATTTTGCTGTCCGAGAATATGTACCTCTTTGTTCTAGAAAGAATTCCAATCGGTTATTCCAATATGGTGTAGAGGTTTGCCAGAATTAGGTGATATGTGTACAGATTCCTTGATTAATCTTATACATTCAATGCCTTTAATTTGTTCTTGTAATTTTTGAAATAAATTTGGCAATTTCATATCCACTTTTATTATTCGTTGTACCATTTTATGTCCTATTTCAAATCTAATCAATCTGTTAGTAGATATTATTTACGGTCAGTGTGAGGGTGCTTTTGAAGTAGCTCCGCAGATAACTGTAAATATATAATCAAACAAAGAAATTTCTTATGATAATCAAAAATATACCAAAAAAAAATTGTTGTTCACACCTACGTCAATAAGTAATTTCTGGCGAATTTACGAAATTTAGACAATTTCCTAAAGCATATATCCCCGATGTATTAACATTAAAATAAACCCGATTCATATGTGTTTATCTGAATGCTGCAACCCCACCAAGTACCTATATTATTTTCTGATTGTTTCTGATACAACAATTGATTATTCAAAAATTTCTGCCAGACAATGAACACAATTTACTCTTACATATCCTTACTTTTGTATCCTGTAGATATATTTCCATACATTGCACAGTCGTGGATAATATAATTATCATACGGTAAACACAAAGTAAATAATTGTGTTCAACATTAAAATTTTAAGTTTGAAAAAGTTTTAAACGTAAAATACAACTGCAGAGTTATATCCAATACCGTATGGTATTACGATATTATGTTTGTTTCATTATCTACATGAGATACAATACGTATCAACGACTTCAAATCATCGGTCACACATGAATAGTTGAGAAAATCGCGGATATTGTTTTGTCGTATCAAATTAGCGCTGTTAACCTGTCAGTCTCGCGGCAATAACGGCAATTCTTACTTAAAACTTTCGTTGTAGATGTCACAGGAAAATAATTGAATATGGCAGACTTCATGCTTTAACACTTGAGGATTTGAGTCGGCGCAAAATGATATATCTGCATGAGGTATCGCCGTTGATTGACGAATATCTGAGAGACACTATTGCCGAGTACTATGAGGGATTACCGAAAGAATTCTTTTGAGGGTACCGCGTTTTTGAAGAAGATTATAGTGTTTCCTCCAAATCGTTATTTTCTGCTTGGGTAGATTTTATTTTAAACTCTCCTCAATTTCCTCAAAAAAATCTTTACCATAGACATATATGTATGTGCATATGATGTAAGCACACGTATTCATATATTAATATTAGTTGGGAATACGCCACATATAGGAAACTTTAAAAATGTGGCAAACGAACATCAATGCTTTTTAGGACGTACATTTTTTAATGAAATATTTTTGTGCACTCCCCAAAAGGAGCGACTTTAATATGGGAACGGGCAGGAAGCGGCATTCGGCAGGCGCATTCAACACCGGGATTCGTGATTAAAATTTTCGACCGGAAAAAAAGGCAACGTTTGCCTTGCCCATTATGAACAGTATTCGTAGGGAGAAATATTGATTAAAATGGAATTCGACAAGCAACGCACCATAATTAGTGTCTATTTTTTTTACGGGAACAGTAGTGAATAAAAGCGTTTGACAAAGCATAAAGAAGAAACAGAAGCGTTTGTGATTCGCGTTGCTATTATATCATATATATTTCACGAAAGGAAAGTTGATAATACCGAATAAAGTAAAGTAGTTCTCAAACAATAACAGCATGATTATTGTTAGCAAAAGTGAAAATTTAAAAACGAAAACCTCGTAGAAAGAAGCTACATATTTAGTACTAACAGAAAATTGAACATTTCGCAATCAGTTACTACGGGAAAAGTATCCAAGGTTCAAATTGTTCCCACAACCTATTTTAACGAGGCCAGACATTTGAATGTGTGATTGCTGCGTGCCTTTTGGTAAAATATGGCGCAATCAGAAGCTTTATATTGGGTCTAGTCTCAAGTTGGATGTTTTGTTAAATATTTAAAACGCAGATAAACCTTGACGGGTATTAGAAGGTTCGTCGTTGTGAAAAATACCTCTGTTTCGTGTTTTCGTGTCTATTTCCTGGGAATTCATCCTGCGCGCAATAATATGTTTATTTCTGCGCCTAGTCTTTACGATAATAATAACTACAGCATTATAACTGAAAGACCGCCTCAGCATGGCTGTTTTATGTTGTGGTAACTTCATAGTATTCCTTCACTCTACAATTAACATTATGACTGTCACCACGATATACAAGTTTTGTTCGTAAATAAATGGGATACCCTTTTTGTAATAATTTATATTGGAATACTAAGTAATTCAGTTTTACAATATCTGGAAAACGTAGCCAGCCTATTTGGATATACGAGGAGTGTAAATTAAGTAATGACACTGACAACGTAGCGTTTGATATGGCAACACGGGAAGCACGGGACATGGAGGGGCGACAAGTGGACATTGTAATACGCGTTCAGTGTAAGTTTGAACTCGATCAAGTCATTTGGTCGCGGTTGTGGTTTTTTCCGTGAACCCAGTTATCGTAGTGCGTTCTTGCAATTCTTTCACATAGATAAATATATGTAAAAACTGCTGAGAGTTAGACGGCAGTGACGTTTTCACATTAGTAGCATTTTATCTAAGTTAGTGAATTATTAGTTACGTATTAATGTTGTTTGAAAAAGCGTCAAGAAGCAATTGTAAAATATGTACAGTTACGTTATTATTAATTTTTCTCAATTTCTTACAAAATTAATAATAAAAATATATAGTTCTCTTTCCTCACAATGATGGGTTGTCGGATCCACGGCGATTACCATCGTGCTACTACCGCCAGTTTCAAAATTATTAGCTACAATTAATTTATTCACCGATGAAATGGAAATCTAATACAAACGAATTCGATGATGAACCAGTATACGCCGTTATGATTAATTCTTCCTTGATACCTTACACAATATTGTCCAATAGGTGCATTCTATATTCATCTGCAATAACACGTTCAACGCAATTTTCGCAACGTCCAGCGTTAAAACATCTACTCCCTGAAGCAACAGTGTTTCGACCGCATTTAGTCTATGATAGCGGCAGCATGTTTAACATGAGTCCAAACAAGTTCAATAGGAATCAAGTTGCAATGGTATGGAGGCAATCGTGATATTGAACGACCACTTTCGATTACCATTTGATCTATAATTGGATTGTCACTTACATATTCTTTCGCTACATCAGTAAGTTCAAGTTTCCACGAACTGTGGCCGGCTACAATTCCTTTTGATATAAGCCATCCAATTGTTGCGTATTTTCTCTGCGAATTATTAGGCATTTTGTCTCTCTAAGTGGTAAGGAATATTTCAATGAGAGATCCTGGTTCTAGATTTAGCAATATATTTTTCATCCACACTGGGAAAAAAATTGTGTTTAGTCAATGCAAAATGCATTAATTTAGCGTTGGTTGACCACTAAATTATTTAAGAGAAACAAAAAAAAGAGTAATATCAACGCAAAATATGCATTCACTGCAAGTTTTTGTTTAAAGCAAACCAGCATTATGTCGGTTCCAGTGTATATTTTTTTGAAATAACATTATTTTCGTTTAACTCAATATAAAAAAGTTTCAAAATTTCTTTCTGTAATGGTTCAGTGAACATTATTTTAGTTCATATTAATACAACGCTCTATGCTGGGTGAATAACAACACAAACAACGATTTAAATAAAAAATATTTACACTAACAAACTAACGGCAAATTAAAGGAATTACATAAAATAAATTATTATAATTTGCAATTACATTAGTATTACCTTCTTCAATCTGATATGCGGATTTAGAACTCTATTTCTAAATCCTGTTACTTCATCGTCCATCCTATGATAAACAAGAAATAAAAATCACACACATTTTGGTTGTTTAAAATAATATAGCATAGGTACAAAGCAATTTAGAGTTTTAATAAATCACCTGTTATTATTTTATACCCAAATACACCACATAACACTACACTGCTACAACTTATATGATCTACGCTACAATAACTGCACAAATGCAATACGATTCAACAAATATTAAACATCCGCGTTTGGAAATTTGCTGGGACAATCGTGCACGCAAAAGTTTACTATCCTCTTACCCTCATTGCTTATACTATTTCATATTTTCGTCCAGGCAAGACACGGCAAGTCCAATTGATATCTGATGTATGATGTGAAGATAGTCGAAGGACATGCGTAGATGATATTAAAATTTACCACTAAAATGTTTCACTTAACTGTGGTTAATGGTTAGGTGAAAATAAGTTAATATTGTTTCAGACATTCTATGTATTAAAACAAAGCAAATTTATAAATTTGAGTTAATGTTGTACTTTATTTTAAATAAAGTGGTAACGCATAAATCAACACTAAATATGGTTAATCCAAAAAAATAATT
>JARFOC010018921.1:0-10261 GCA_031763485.1 Osmoderma eremita
GATGTTACCGATTTCATTAGTTCTAAATTTTCTATATTTATATTATGTCCCGTTTTTGCTATATGTTCAGCGACTGCGGACATATCAGGTCTACCGTGGCGAAAGTGTGAAATATGTTCCTTATACCTAGTTTCTATAGACCTCTTTGTCTGTCCAATGTAGACTTTATAAATTCCCGACTTATGTCTCGTTTCCGTTTTGTCCTTCGGGTTTCCTAAAAGGTTCCGAAGTGGATTGGACGATTTATAACTTATTCTCATCTGTTTTGACTTAATCTTTACTGATCTGTTAAATAATTTGGGTGCGGCATTTATGCTACAAATTGTACAACATTGGTCGTTTTCGCGGCGTAGGCAACATTTTTAAAACAAACGTAGAACTACGAAATAGTATTTATATAGTATTTAGTATAATATATCATAATTCTCCATATACATAACAGATTTCGTTGAGACTCGCAGCTATACTGAAGGTTGTATCGAATCTACGCCACTGCCCGCTGGCGCTAGTGAGCAACTCTTTTAATTGATACGGGTTTTGTTGTCACTGTCCTTTTTAATATACTCCTGTAAATGCCCCAAACACGAAACATCTTTATAAATTTTGTTATGAAATTGTTTCTTATAAGAAATGTTTTTGCTTTGCGTATCGGTGCTACGATGTCGACGGCCCCATCCGCCGTATACCGAGCGGTGGTTCTGATGCCCCCGGTAATTCAAACGAGGCTAAGGAGTTTTTGGCCCGAAGACGTTGTATTTAGTTTTGTGCGGAAACGATTTAATGCCTAATTTTTAATTCAAAACAAAATCGAAATTTTATTTTGTTTATGTACATAAAAATTAATTTAGGAAATTACTTTTATTTTTGTAAAATTAAGTCAGTGCTGCAGCCCGCCAGTCCGTATACACCGGTCCGTCACTGTCGACATATCAAAGTTACCAAAAAAACGTACCTTCTAAACTTTGGTCGTAGCCTTTGGTGAAGAACAGCATGGCTTTGGCCGCTCGTTCAGGGGTCTTCAACAATCCTTGCCTGTCCGGATTCTCGCCCAAGGAGCCCAACAATAGTCTGTACGATCGAGTCATTTCCGGCAGCATGTCCTCTCTGGTCGGCGGACGGTGATCCAGCTCAAGGTCGTGGTGGAATGTACATTTTTCGTGACCTACCCAAATACAGATCAAACAAAGCGTGTTATTGAAATGATCTTAGAACGTTGTACATCGTCTGTCATGATTCGGCGATGTTTATCTTCGATTTTTACAACGGATAAAGAAATATTAACGCAAACAGTTCCGTACTTCACATCAAGTAAATGTTTAATTGATTGTACACGGAGGGAAAAAGGCTCGCGAACCAAACAAATATGAATTTAGTCAACCAATTTGTATTTTAAACGCTCCCAAACTTATACCGTGTTTCTGTAATTGATCAATTATGCTGGTATTATAGATTTTATTTTTGTGCGGTTGGTGACATCCAGTAGCGTAGCTTGACTATATGAATAATGACAACCACTAGGTTATGTTGGTGTAGATTTGCCGCATGTAAAAAACGACACGGAATGAGTAGCAAATAACTTTATTTTAAGTGTTGTAAATGTTCACCATTGTTTTCCAACCACAAGCTCATTAGTCGCTTTAATTTTCAAACTAGTGCCGAAGTTGTTACTGCGTTGCATTGAATTTTGTACCAAATTGCTTGTTGAAGTTCTCCCAAGTTGTGCAAGCGGTTTTTGTGAAAATTATCTCCATGTGTCCGGAAAGGAAGTTATCTGGTTGTGTCAAGTCTGGGCTTTTGGATGACCATAGGTATTAGCTTACGATACGATTTCCAGAAAACTCCCGAATTTTTGCTGGCATATGCAGTAATAGCGATGGATTTCATCAGCATTCAGCTGATTAATAAATTCTGTCAAAATGACAGTTTCGTATCTCTTTCCATTAATTGATTCGTTAACGGATATTGGCCCTATTATTATCTGTCTTGTGCCCGGTTTCTGACAAGAAAACCAGCAATTATCTGTTCGATATCTGGCCGTTTTACATGTAAAGCGGCCAAATATCGAACGTATAACTGCTGTTGTTACGTTTCAGAAACCGGGCATATTGATACAGTAATTTTAATTAGATCTACATCTATTTCGACAAAAGTGAGAGAGTTCTTCGTAGTCCATTGTTTCAGGAATATCATTGATAACAGGTTTGGTTAATATTGAAGATCGCCCAGTTGATTTGCCTTTGCAAATACAGCTCTTGTCTCAAATTGCTTTATAATCTCACGTTTCTGATTACCGCGAACTTCATAATTTACATTTTACTTCGACAAATTGTTCAGAGCGAGACTGCAAATTCTACGACCATGTTCCTTCCATCGCGGTTTCGAGTTGCACTCCGGCAGAGTGCCGTAAGAATGTAGAGGCACCTTGTTCAGTCGTAAACACTTTCGGTACAGACAGGAAATAGTGGAGAATTTTTTTTTTATAAAATGAACAAACAGCGCTTAGATATGCTTCGAGTTTATTTTGATAATATTTATCAAGCTGCAAAACTTTATTCGCTGCGCTATCCAATTTACGGATATATGGCGCTTTGAGAGAGCCAAAAAAATTGCAGCGTCAACTTCGGGATGAAAATCTATGACTCAACGTACTTCTGACTGTTGAGGAAAAGCATTGCATTTCCATTAGAGACATTGCTGCTAATTTAGGAACTTCCAAGGATACAATGCAGTAAATTTTGAAAAAAGAGAAAGTAAAACTGTATATTTCACGCAAAATTCATGCAATAGAGGCTGGTGATCTTGAACGCCGGACGACACTCTGTCGTTTCTTTTCAGACTAAATTCAAGACAATCCATCCTTCTACCAAATAACTTTATGGACAGATGAGTATGGTTTTTTCCAATAACTACATTCCACTGAAACAATCATTATAGGGCGTAGGAAAAATGTGAAGGTGGAAGGCTATTTTCAACACAGATTTTCTGCAAATATCTGGTGCGGCATTTTACACAATAAAGTCTTTGGGTCTATTTTTATTGATGATAAACTAGACCAGCATTAATACCACGGAATTCTGCGCGAAGATCTGGATTTTCTTAAAGAGCTACCGCTCAATGAGTTTCGGAATGTGATGTTTCAGCAAGATGGTGCTACCCCTCATAATGCCCTTCTGAATAGGAGACATTTAATCAGAAGATTTGGCGATTCTTGGATTGGGACATATGGACCCATTCCTTGGCCGGCACGTTCGCCAGCATTACACCAATTGAGAATTTTCTTTGGGGATATCTTCAAGATCAAGTTTATGTAACGCTTCCAGAAGATTAGATTCAATTGAGGAATAAAATTACTGTAACTTGCCAGAGAGTTTCTTCCGAAATGTTATCCAATGCAACATATGGTGTTACGCAAAGATGCCGCCAATGTTTAGCACAATTTGAGCGTAAGAGATAATAATACAGGCGAACCTCAACTTATGAACATAATACGTTCCATAAAAATGGTTCGTAAGTTAAAATGTTCATAAGTTGAATTTGTAATGTCTTGTGTAACTTATCATTATTATCGCGTACATATACGATTATGGGTGTTCGTAAAATTTTGTGAAATAATAAAAAGCAACTTACATATATGCAAAGATTTTATTTAATACTTGAATTTTAAATGAGTATATTCGTAAATAAACAATAAAAGTTAATTCTCTTACATTTTTTATTACAATAATACATATAAACATATAAATTTGTATGCATCTGTCTATCACTTTTATTTTTCGAAACTGGATCCGGGTTTATCCGGATTTTGGTCTGGTTTAATACAAAATGAATCAACTGTGGTTTGAAGTTTGAATGAATGATTCATATTGAAATAACGCTCAACTAAAGCAGAAGATTCCCCACTTTCATATCGTATGATAATGTCCAGTTTTGTTTCAATATCAATTTTTCTACTTAACCCTATGTTTACGTTTCCCCATTTTTTTTTTTAATTAATAAAAGGCTTTGCATCATTAATCCGTTTCTTACCGTTTACTGCACGTAGAGAAGCTAACATGTACTACACACAGACGTACAACGTGCATGTTTCAGTTAAAACGTGTTCGTAAGAGCAAGAGAATATGTTCGTTAGTCAAATAAGTGGTATCAATTTTGGCTGTTCGTTACTTCGAATGTTCGTTAGTTACGACGTTCGCAAGTTGAGGTTCGCCTGTACTGCTGACAAAAGGACCGACGCCGTCTTAAAAGCATGTTTTGTAACCGTTTATAATAAATCAAGTAGTGTTGAGAAATATAATGGCGCTTCCTCCCGATTCAGGAGATTATTGTTATTTTTAATATAAACGGATAGTTTCTAGAAACTAGGTATAAGGAACATATTTCACACTTTCGCCACGGGAGACCTGATATGTCCGCAGTCGCTGAACATTTAGCAAAAACGGGATATAATATAAATATAGATAATTTAGAACTAATGGAATCGGTAACATCGACACGTGAGTTAGATGCTTATGAATCCGTTTATATTAAAAAGAACAATAACCTTCTGAATCGGGAGGAAGCGCTATTATATTTCTCAACACTACTTGATTTATTATAAACGGTTACAAAACATGCTCTTAAGACGACGTCGGTCCTTTTGTCAGCAGTATTTCATTTATTATTAAGGGTTAAAAACGTGCCTTCGATACGGCGTTGCGGTCTTTACTCAGTACTTTTTGTTTTATTATGAACGATTAAACAACGTGCCTTTGTAGACGACGTGCGGTCGTTTCTTGGAATTGTACCAGTCAGGGCAAAATTGGGAAAAATGTTGCATGTGTTTCTTTGAATAGGTGGTAGAGGGAGTGAAGGGAGAGGTGAAGGTAGTGCGTGTGTTCTAGTTTAAGCGATCCTCGAAAGCCATTCGGTGCCGGACTTGATGATGGGAATTCACGTATTCCCGAAACACGTGTCGTCCCGAATTAATTAATACTTGTGCGGGAGGAGTAATCCGAACAGTGTGTGAAAAGTATTCTAGTAGATTTTGTGCCAGCATCAAAAGCGAGTTTCACCTTTGATGTTCTTGCAGTGTTAAAGTTCGTCGAACTTTAACGCATTCAGTACAATTGATACATATATGTATGTATGCAAATGTGTATCTTGTTTATTGTTCCACATATAACGATTTGTAGTGGTTGTGACATTATAACATTTTGTTATAAAGGTTTTAATTAATTTTAAATAAATGGCTTGCAAAATATTATTATGCATAGACTAAAGTCTTATTTGAAAACTGGGCTTATTTGATTTATATAGCTTAATGTATTTGCGTTCCATTTTTTTTTATATACGTTTTTAATACAATACATACAAATTGTACTATTAAGTAGGTTATATACGTTGTTCTGAAGTATCTAAAATACGTTACTGTTTGTCATTCAGTTAAGACGATTGTTTTAAAAAGTAATAGAAAACAATTGAGGTTGACACTTATCAAGTACACATGTGACATACAATTATTTGCTGATGTAGATACAAATTTAATTATGGCAGATCGCATGGTATTGAATACCAAAGTATAGGATACTTGCGACAGTGGAATTTATAATAGTTGATTACCTATCGCAAGCAAGAAAATTGGTGGAGGTGTCCGTTATATTTCCAATTTAACTGCAAAATAACTATAAACTGAAATTTATTCTTCACTGTGCGTTTGTTTGTAGTTTTTCCATGATTAGTATGTAATGAATGGCATAAAAGAACGAAAACATTAAAGTTTGGTTGATTTGTGAGTATATTTAATTTAGTGTTGTGTTGTGTTGAAAGTACTGTTGCTCTTTAAATTTCAACAAGTGCGGCCTTGGCCAAACGCATTGAGCACCCTATACAATATCAATACCTTTTTATTGTGGATTGATTGAAATGAAAGCGTATACACAGAGTGACGCATTAGTGTGGCAAAGCCCGATATATCCATTATCATATAAGATATCAAAAAAAGTTATTTAGGAAAGTTGTTCAAATTATTTTCATATATACAGGGTCGTCCATATCACCAGAGTGAACCAAACATACGTTTTTTTTAATGCAACATCCTATATATTATTTCAGATTTAGATTAAGCTTATGCCTCAGACCCACAATATTCAATTTCATTGCATTATACAGCGTGTTTCAGAAGTTATGGTCAATTTTATATGCAAATCACTGTGAGTTCGAGTTCTTGTATGCCCACTTTTATAGCAGTCGATTTTTTCCAAATTGTCAAAACTGAATACAGGGCGAGGCAAGTACATTAATTTTCCAATTATATTAAATGGATCACTCTGTATTTTATATCATAAAAAAAAGAATAGTTTAGTTACTTTTTATCTAGCACTCTATATATCTAAAATCATTAGTTCTAAGATATTTGAAAGTATTTTTAAAAAGTGAGATTTTTTGAAATTAATTTAATATAAGGAGTTAGTCATGGCAAAATGACAGTTAATGTTTAATACAACTACAAGATACAAACATTTATAACTTACACTAATGATTAACATTTAATTAATTAACCCAACTGTTTAGAATGTAGTTCTATAATAAATGTTCAAAATATCCACAAATACTACCCTGCAGCCGTTATTCAAGCGATTGTCTTACATTCCTTAAAATTTCCTAATTAATACTTCAGAATGCTTCTCTTATTCTGTTTTTCATATCACCTCGGTTGGTGGTGTTGCTATACAAAGTTTTTTGTTACATGTGACCACATGAAGAAGTCGATTTTAGTGAACTCCGGTCATCGCGTTAGTCACTCAATTGGTTCCTCTCACTTTATCCATCCTTCAAGGAAATGGTCGGTGTATTGACCTATGTAGTTTAAGTAACGAACTCGATCGTGCAGATACCACATCCTTTGAGGAACGTTTAGGAGAACATTTTCCAGTAACAAAGGTAAATGATTTTCTAAAAAGTCTAAATAAACTTAACTAGGAGATTATGTAACTGGACGACATTTTTTGGAAGAATGAGTGAATGGCGTTCTTCCAAAAAATGTCGTCCAGTTACATAATCTCCTAGTTAGTAATGAAGATTTAAAATTGTCTTACTGTCGCTTTTCTACGATTAACTCGTTATATTAAAATAATTTCTAAGAATCTCACTTTTATAAAAAGACTTTAAAATTTCTTAGACATTAATAACTTTAGATATAGAGAGTGCTTAATAAAAATGAAAGTAACTCAACTATTCTTTCTTTTTATGGTATAAAATACAGGCTGATCCATTTAAAATAATTGAGAAATTAATGCATTTGAGTTTGACTCGCCTTGTATTCAGTTTTGACAATTTTGAAGAAATGTCACCTTGGTATAAAAGTGGGCCAATATCAAAAATCTATCTTTGTAAAAGAAAAATTTCAGGCTGTGTTGTTTGCGGTATACAAGACTTTGAACCTACAGTGATTTGCATACAAAGTTGACCATCACTTCTGAAACACGCTGTATAATTCAACGAAATTGTATATTTGGGATGTGAAGTATGAGCGTACCTAATTCCGAATTAATAGAGAGAGTGTTCCATTTAAGAAAACGTATGTTTGGTTCGCCCTGGTGATATGCAATACCCTGTATATATGAAAATTATTCTAAAATATCACAACAATACAATTTTCGTAAATAACTTTTTTGATATCTTATATGACAACGGAGATACCGAGCTTTGCCACACTAACGCGTCACCCTGGATAGATACTGGGCTTGTAAGTAATAAAAACAATTATTTCGGAAATTACTTTTTATTTTTGATTACTGCTTTTGTAAAATTTAGTCAGTGCTGCAGCCCGGCAGCCCTTATGCACCAGCGGCTGCTGGTGATAGGTAGATTTAAATAAAAGTGTGGGGTACACTGGGGTAAGTGGAAATTTGGAGCAAGTAGAACTTAGGCTTATTCTTGTTATTGTACAGTCTGTGTTCTTGTTAGAAATAAATTCATTTTTGCAACAAACAACAGCAATAATTATTACTTACTTACCCCAAAACTATCTTACGATAAAAGCAAAAATGTACCTTACGGTACATTTGACCCATATACCTGAAGTTTTATGGAGGCAGATATTTGTTTCGGTATAGAACAAATATTAACTATTTTTATAACCAAATAAAACAAAGTGCTGTTTACAAGTCATTGTGTGGCGAAACAATATTGTCACTCTATTTGTGAATAAAGTGAAGATTCTAAACAGTACTTTGTTTTATTTGATTATTTAAATATACTTATAAAATAATCGTTATAACAAAAGTATAAACAGTATATAAAAGTATAAGAAAGATAAACTATCATTTTCTCTGTACCATAGAATCTGGGTTATTTGTTGCAAGCACTAAAATCATTCATAAATTACATGTCACAAATGAAGGCATTCTCTAATACTGCAGTTTTGATTTCTTCTAATATACAATTTTGTAAATGTACTATACGAGGTGTGTAAATTAAGTAATGAGACTGATATTTTTAAATATTCTTATTTGAATATAATTACAATTGAACGTTGTCTCCCTCAAAATAACTCCCTTGGAAAGCCACATAGGGTTCGGTATTGGATATTGGAATCACCTTTAGATGGTCCGTCACAGCCGTTTGATTGTTTTCGAGGGTCATAAAATGATGTCCCTTCAGATGAATTTTCAATCTTGAGAAAAGGAAAAAGTCACAGGGACTCAAGTCAGGTGAATAAGAAGGCTGAAGAGCCACAGAAATATTTTTATTGGCCAAGAAACCGTTTATGGAAACGGTTCCCTAGCTATCAAAGAAGCAAATAAGCATGCCCTTGATCTTTGATTTACTCATTCTTACTTTCTTGAGATTTGGACAGACGGAAGTGTGCGATTCCATGCTCTGGCGTTTTGTTTCCGGGTCATATTCTAACACCCAACTCTCATCACCAGTAATGACACGATCCAAATTTTTTTTATTATTTTCCATCGATTCCAAAAAGTCAAGGCACCTTTCTCTCCTGATGTCCTTTTGTTCCTGCGAAAGGTTTTGTGGAACCATTTTCGAGCAGATCTTTCACATTCCCAATTCATTGGTCAAAACTTGATGAACGGTGGTGTGAGACAAATTCACCTGTTCCCTGAGCATTCTGACCGTCAACCGATGACCTGAACGCGCAAGATCGCGGATTTTGTCGACATTGCCATCGGTTCTTGCAGTTGAAGGCCTTCTGCTTCGTGGCTCATCCCCCGTCGATTCTCTTCCTTCTGAAAATGCCTTAAATCACCGAAAAACCTAGGCTTTTGACAGGACACTGTCTCCGTAGGCCTGCTGAAGATATGCAAAAGTATTAGTAGCACTTTGCCCAAATCTGAAGCAAAACCTGATTGCACACCGTTGCTCGAAATGAATGTTTCTAGAACGTACTACGAAAACCGGATTCACGGAAAAAACGACAACGGACAACCAAATGACTTGACCGGGTTCAAACTTGCACTGAGCGCGTATTACAATGTCCACTTGTGGCCCCATCATGTCCCGTGTTTAAAGAGTTTTCCGAAACAGCTAAGAATTGCCTACAATGAGTTACTATTTGTTTATATAGCCTTAGAATATTTTTTGTTTGGTCAATATAAGCTTAAGTTAACTTCATAAATTTGCTCATAATTATATTATAGCACATTATTACTTGTATAGTTTCTCCTTTTGAATATTTATAATTGTAGTTGCCAGTGCAGGTTTCATTCAATTTAGGATTTATTTATATAAAAACCCTATAATTGGAATATTATTATTTCTGTTGGGTTAATAAACATTGTTATTATTATATTATAAATAAACAGTAAACACTTAAAAGTCATAAATGTTATTTTAATGCCAGCCTAGAGCAATTTACAACATAACAGTAGCGTGTTTGTACACACCAACTCTGGAAATTGTAAACAGACTAGATGGCAAATGAATGTATTTTAAGCTTACTTACTTAAAAAAAAACAAGTATGACGAATACTTAATTTAAACGAGTATTTGAATTAATAACATTTGCGTTATTAATAAATATTGTCTAATTCTATTGTAGAATTTACCTACATTTGAGAAAAACAGTAGTTTCGGGTAAGGAGGAAAGTATTGATGTGTTAGAAGATATCGACAAGCTTTTTTTTTAATTTTAGGTAATTCTGATTGTTATGCATTAAAAATCGCAGTAGGCTTGGTTTGTCTCAAACGAAAATAAATAATACAATTCTACAGAACTGTTAAATGTGATTTAAAACCGCTATAAACAATTTCTTTAATTCATAAA
>JARFOC010018932.1:0-10261 GCA_031763485.1 Osmoderma eremita
GAGCACTGTCATCATCTGACCGGCCTTGACGAATTTGAGATCCAAACTTAGCATACCGTATTATTTCTACCGTGAGTGCCACGAATATTTATTCTTCAAAACTGAAATTGTCTGCGTTCTATTAAATACTGTGCTTTTCAATTCCTTGAATTCTATAACCAGAAATAGAATAAACCAAAGTTAAAGTAATAAAAATCGATTTTCCATAATCGAATTGAATTACTAATGGCGGAACAGTAAAGAGACTGTATTAAAATACGATAAAAGCATTCATAAGTTATTAATATTTTGTCTATGCCGTACTGTCGCAAATCCACTTCGTTCAATTTTATTATTTTAAGAGTGCGGTGAATCTAAATTTAAACCGTTTAAATATATTTAGGTTGAAGTTAAAAATATAAAGCCAGATATCTGAGGCAAAATCAGATAGTAAACGGGTTTATGACGAGAGCTTGTTGACGATGGACGATTAATTGAGTTGTTGTTCTTTGGGCTATTTCCATCGTTTGTTGGATTTTGTTGATCCGATGTTTAGACAGTTCTTCTACTGCCGTCATTAGGGTGGTCTTGATAAGTGGTGTTTCATGCCAAATTCATTCGCGCAACTTCTCTGGCAAATATATTTGAATACCAATTTTTGACAACTCACAGACAGACAGATCTCTATACGCTGTTCATGGCGCTGTTATTCCCTATTTATTCTGTCTCCCGTATCGTGGTCGCCGGTGTTCTGGTTATGCTGTTCTTAATCATTGGTAACCAGACATCGAGACATGATTTCCAGGCTTGGTGTACTTATGGCATTTGTTGTTGTGGCCATACATACTGCTCCTTTTAACTTTCTCTTGATGTAATGTTCCCCTCTTGCTAGGATTGTCGCTCTGTCCCATTCAATTCTGTGTTTTTCTTTCCAAGCATGTTGTGCCACGCGCGATTTTTCCGTTTTCCCAGGCGAACTAGTTTTTGATGTTTTTTGATTCTAACTTGCAGGGGTCTGCCTATTTCTCCGATGTATGCTCTTCCACATTCACACGGTACTTGGTATATATTTTTTTTAGTTTTTTGGATAACGAAAGCCAAAAAATATCATTATAAAAGATGCTTTGGCTGGGGTTTTATTTTGGTCATTAAGTATGCGGTTGAATCAGAAAATGCAGAAAAGCAGTATTTTGCATTTCTTTTTAATACGATTTCTTGCGAGATAAATCTAATAGAATTCCCAGAAGAAAACATGTTATTTACAACTGGATACAATACACACCTTCCTTTTGATCATTTCCCATCTCCAAGTAAATAAAATTATATTAAATTTAAATTTGAATTATAATTCGCTTTCGTTTCGTCTTTCGGAACAATTAGGTTTTCCCGCTTTTCGAATGACTCAACATCTTCCGGTTATAATTGGATTTAATAAAAAGAAATCACTCAAATTGGAAACCCTACATCGGCCGAAGAAAAGGAGCAATAAATACGTTCCGTTTTTCAACATTCGCATGATAAATCTACAGCTAAACATGTGCGAAAAATGAACTCTTATTTCGTACATTTCAAATTGAGCGGAAAATTTATCCTTATTTACCGACGAGCTGGTAGGAAGAAAGGAAGCGCGGGGCTGCCCGCGGTACGACTGACAAATCCTGAAATGATAAAAAAAGAAGATATAGAGACAGCAGATGCTCTACTGTTGACGTTTCTCTCTACACTAATTCCGTTAAAGCTGTCCCGAGAGACGTTCACGGGATTGTGTAAACGATTTTCCGACATCAAAGAGGCTCTGCGTTGGAGTATTTTCTTTTTCCCCAGTTCACGGTCAATTTTATCCAAACGTTTCTCTAACGATGGTAACGGCGTAATTGGATTGAAATAGTTTAAGTATGGGTAATTAGTGTAACTGTTGTGCGAAATAAAATTGTTAGGAAACATTCTTTTCAAATTTACTGCTGCATATGTAGATTCTAACCTAAATCGAAATGTCTTGTATATGGGTTCTTTGTTTACATGGAACTAGGCGGAATTACCTACGAAATAACGGAAATTTTCGAATATTAACGACTGTTAATACATGTGATTGTTACCGAATATATCGAAGAACAAATGATGATCATACGACTCGATCAAGCAGATCAAGGAAATATATTGAAAGTTTAAAACCATTCATTATAATAATGAGGCAATGACTATGTAATTTACTGGTAATCACATTTTACATCTTCGCATTCAAGGATTTCATGTTTCTTCGGTGAGATAGTTTAAAACCTTCGCTCTTGTAGATTTATCTTGTTCCCGCTTACCTTCTGCCAATAAGATATTCTTTCCTATAAAAGCGATACTTTTATTCGGCTTAGCATGGATTTCGGTTTTCTTCTCGATTTCATAGATTCACTAAAACTGCAATCACTAGTAGAGAACTGAGATGCACTCCTGACATTCAAATCTTGTAACGTTTTAAACGCCGCCGAACTATTTATCGTAGTATTTACGGCTATTCTTACCTACGCGTGTTAGAGCGAGAACACGGCCCTCTTAGTTCATATGCATTTAATGCTATTTTCATTTTCACGCGCGCTACCTGTCCCTCTTCTGCGAAACTCTATGATTAAATTTCGACGTCATGCTATTCCATTGGGCCGCCCGAGTCACGCGGTCGCATTCCAGCGAATGATAATGCGCGACGCATAAGATCAATAATTGATTGGCTAAGGGACGCATTCCCTTGCGCAAATACCGATGTTTTTCCCGCAATTAAGTAACACATCTTAGCAAGCAGCAGAAACAGAGGTTGTGCGAATTCCTAGTCTTAGCAAAAGGTCCATAAAGTGTTAGAAATTAGTATTCTTGTTTTGCCGTGTGCAAGTACAGCGTAACTGCAAGCCTGTGAGGTGTAGTTACGACCGGCCGGAATTATTCCCTGGGATCCTGTATACTGTTTCTCATGGGGCTATAGACAATTAGCTTTTATTTCGTCTAATGTACTTACTCTTCAATGCTATTTATATTTTCACGCGCGCGACTTGTACCTCTTCTGCGATACTCTATGATTAAATTTCGACCTCATGCTATTCCATTGGGCCACCCGAGTCACGCGGTCGCATTCCAGCGAATAATACTGCGCGACACGTAAGATCGAGAATTGATTGACTAAGGGACGCATCCCCTTGCGCATGTACCGATGTTTTTCCCGAAAATAAGTAACAGATCTTAGCAAGCAGCAGAAACAGAGGCTCTGCGATTTCCTAGTCTTAGCAAAAGGTCGATAAAATCTTAGAAATTAGTATTCTTGTTTTGCCTTGTGCAAGTACCGCGTAACTACAACCCTGTGAGGTGTAGTTACGATCGACCGGAAATTATTTGCTGGGATCCTGTATACTGTTCCTAATAGGGCTATAGAGAATTGGCTTTTATTTCGTCCAATATACTTACTCCCCCAATATTCTTTTTTTGTATCTTACTGTTTCTCTTTTCCTTTTGCTGCACAATATATATTTGTATTTTTGTTCTATATATGGATGGACACTCTGTTGGACAATAAAGTTCTATTATTATTATTCGGCTCTTTCCGTGCTTATGAGCCAAGTCCAGTGTTGATGTAAAGCTCGGTGGCGCCACCCTTAGATCATATCAATTAGATGAAGTTACCCACCTCAACTCTGCAAAGCTAGCCGCAAACCAGCACTTCTGAGCAAAATATTTAAAGTAAGTAGCGTATTTTGAACGAAGAAATATTCTGTTAAGAAGCAGAATCGACGCCGTAGGTTTATTTGTTTTCTCGGCCTTATCACCGAGTTCATTTACTTTTTTTAGCAAGTAAGCCTAGCAATCTGAAGTGGGTGTGGTTTTTGGAGATTTTAGATAAGTCTGGGGAAGTTTGGTGAGCAGATCCATATAAAGCTTGTAGTATCTGAAATCTGATTTGGCGTAAGAGAAATATGAAGAAACTTTGACTCCCAACGCTGTCACCTCCTCGCTGGGCTCTGGCAGTCTCGATGACCATTTTGTTGTTATGGTTTTCCAACTCCCTACGCGAATGAAAGATGTTGGAATGGTTTTTTTTCTCCTTAAAATTGAGCTTTGACTAAACGAGTATTATTTAGCCTTGACTTTTCTAGACTTAGTCAAACATTCCTTCGGCATCTCCCCAACGTACAAAGCCACAACTTCGGTTGTGCCCAACTGTATTTTCTCTTATTTTTCTACGGATTTGCAAAGGTGTTTTTAATTTTTTTCCACCTTCATTTCTTGATTCGGTGCAACCTCCTTTTGAAACGGTTTGTTGGGGTAGTTTTTACATCCGGAGTCTTCTGCTTGGATGTCCCGTAGTATATAGTGCTGATGTTTTGATGATCATCACGCTTCATCTCCATTGCACCTATTTTACTATAAACTCGATAAAACGTAACGTGAACCCCTTAATTAATAGAATTTAGCAAGTAGTCCCGATAAATTTACGAAACACCGCTTCTCTCTTCAATTTCGCCCGGCAATAATGGAGATATATTGGCCTTTTGCAGTCCTTTTCGGGTAACTACGAAGCCGAATAGAGGCACTATTGTAACCAGGCGTTAGTGTTAAATGTGCGTGGCGGTGTGTGCCTTTTGTATTCCAATTGGCGGCCGAATTAATTCATCGGCGCGTCGTCGAAACGGCCAGACAATCTATACCGTAGATCCGAAACAACGGGCTTCGTTGCGGGCAAACACTCGGCCACTAGCCGGACACAATTGCCAACCTTAATTGATTAACAATCGGTAATAGCCGTGCGACATCGTCGACGCACCGAATCTCATCCCGGCCATTCCCGAACATTGGAGCGTATTTGAAGTCTTTGTCCGCTACCCCCTCCCCCTCCCCATCCCCCTCCCCCTCCTCCACCCCCCCATCCCGCGTGAATACTCCGCAAGCGCCCTCGGTGTGTGAATTTTGTGTTATTGTGGCTATTGCGTTATTATTATCTGGCGAACAATAGGGCTGTGCGTTGTATTCTCGGTGGTAAATTTCCCGCTTTACAATCGAGAGAGAGAGAGAGAGAGAGGGAACGGATATCGAAATTAGCAGCGTCCATTCCACAGTGCTTTTGTTAATGTTGGAGATTCTTTCTTGTTAAGTTGCTCATGTGAATGAAGTTTTATGTTGACATCTCTGATTTTCAAATTCAAATGTCAAACAATTCCCATTATTACAGTTTATTTTGACCAGAGATAAGGGATGGCAACTTAATAACGTGAAATCGCAATTGCGTTTTATGCCCTCTACCATAAGGAAATAAATTAAAATCCGCTACGCGGCATTTTTAAATTACTATATTACCTGGTTATTTTTTACTACTTTTTACTACTTCAAAATTAGTTACACAACAGTTTATGGGAGGCATTGCTGTTAAACAAATATAATTAATTGACGTATGTAATCCTAAAACAATTTTCAATGAATTTCGTTACATGCGCATGTGCGAATTTGAAATCCACATGAAATCCGTGAACTTTATGGACTAATCACTAGCCGTTTATTACTGCAATCCTGCTACTCTGCGAACACCGAATTGTAAACTTCAAACTGTCAAAATATGACATTGTAGCAATGCGAACGCGTAGCAATTAGTGCGCATGCGTCGTTCAATTTCGGATAGTTTTTGACTGCGCTGCGAACAAAGCTAATAAGAGTCAGTACTACATTAATCACTACACTAACTAATTGTAACAATAACACAAGAAAAATCTAGAACAAAATTTACCAAACCAGACAAGCGCAAGCAGTTGACTGCATCTGACAAACATCAACAATAAGATGGCTCCCCGCGTTACCGTTTGTACCGGAAGTACACTAACTACAGCGCCGCCTACCACATGGAAGTAAACTAGAACTTGTATCACTCCACTTATAATTTACTTCGCCCCCTGTGATTTTGACTTGACATAAATAAAAATGATCCATATTTATTATTATTACAAATCATTATTAATTCAATTACCAATTTATTACATATGTATTGATATAATTGCATTTTATTCCAAGATTATTATTTCGTTTTATTTTGTAAGAATGATTGCTACAGAGTACAATACCTTTGTTATCGTGGCATGTTTTAAAAGTGGAGTAGAAAATGATAATTGTGCGAATGCATGTATTCAGTGCGGGAAGCTTGTAATCAATTGAGGCGAAGGGCGGATGACTTTTTCCGAAATGTGCAAATGCCATTTTTAAATCTACATGAATACCATGTTGGTGATGAATATACTTATCAAAATAAAGTGAAGTTCAACCTAAAAGTACATTATTAGTACTACTAAAATATTGTCAAAAATAGACCGTTTGTAATCATTTCTTATAGAAAAGGTAATTTTTAAACATATTACTAACATTATACAGTATGTTGCCGGATAGGTATTACAAAAACATTTTTTTACACTTAAATTTTAGAAAAAAAAACAGTTCTGATCCAAGTTTTTGCTTGTTTTAAAACTCGCAAAATATTACCAAACTACATGCAAGGGGTAGCAAAAATTACAATCTACAAACAAATTCAAAATACTAATTTAAATTATCTCAAGATTTAATTCACATAACACAAAATTATTTATTCTATTATACCTCGATCTAAGACATAACTCCACTCTTCTGCGAAATTCATTAAAACAATTGCTTGTCCTTTTAAGGTGTTATAGTGCGGATGGCCTGTGTTAAGTATTGTTAAATTTGTCAATGACATTACAAACTATATCACTTCAAAATGCCTCTATGCAGATCATCAACTTAAAGTTTTTCGATCTGTAACATCGATCAATGATTGTTACTATTTGCAGTGAGATCTTGATGCGACTTATCACCGGAGTAAAATAAACTATCTAAATCTAAATATCAGTAAGTCCTCCTCATTTTATTAAACATACATATACAGTTTTGCTAGTGGTGTAATAATAATCTACGTAATATTGATTAAGGACACATCACATTCGTATCCGACAAACCATGGTTCCACCTCGCTGGGTTTATTAATCCAGCAAATGATAGAACCTAGTCACAATGTAATTCAAGTTCTATTGCATCCAATTAACATTGGAGTGTGTATGTCGATGTCATTGGCCCTATATTCTTTTAAGACACAATTAATTCCAGACGATATCAAACACTTCTTTTAGAGCCACTTTTTCTGTAAACATTTTTCACATTTTACTAACTATCGACACGACACGGAAAACAAGAAAAATCTTCGATTCAGGCACCACAATTGATCCTAGATGAAAACAAAATCTCAGGAGCTCTATCAGCATTCTGAAAAAGTATGAGTTATCATTTAAACAAAAATACGTATGTCGTCATTTCCCATCTAAAAAATGGGTGAAACTTAAATTTGCCAAAAAAAAATTATTAAATTAACTGACAATGCAATTAATATTGCCAACACAATTGACAATAGGCAAAGAAGAAACTTGAATATCACTACAAATAATTGGTTATAAAAAAAATGTGGCAAATGATGGTAATGAAAAAAATTGCAAGGTTATAAATGTTAATATGTAATGTATGAAAAATTAATTCATGCAATTACCACTATTAGCGGGCTATACGTTTATATAATAGTGGTAATTACATTAATAATTCTTTTTGTATATTACATATAATTTACATTGAATTCATATCCACTTTAACTGGCCAATAATGCATGTACGCCAACAAGCATGCACGGAAGTAGGGTTTAACGCAAGTCATCTCACCTGGGCCTCGATACATTGGAGTGATAGACATATACAGAAAAGAAACCAACACGGATAGATTCTAATGGCAGATTCAAACCACTGTCTACAACATAAGATGTCTGCGATTAATTTCCTGGTAAATAGATTAATTAAATTCCCGTTAAGTCAAAAGAGATTCGAAAGAACATTAAAATATATAAAAAATATTGCAAAACACAATTGTTACTTCTCTGTAGATGTTGATCGCGTCCTTAAGAAGGTCCAATATAGACAACACCTTAGAAACTCTACAACCCTTACTCCGATAGAACCCGGCGACAAAAATAAATTTTTAATATTACCTTTTCATAAAATAACTAAAGGAATTAGCCGTGTCGTAAAAGACGATAATATGAAAATCGGTTATAAATCGTCCAACACACTTCGTAACCTTTTAGGGAATCCTAAAAGCAAATAGGAAATAAAACAGAAGTCGGGAATTTATAAAATTGAATGTGGAGATCGTGAGGAAAATTATATTTCAGAAGGGAAAGTATTCTTGTCAGATCATTCTTAGGTAAGAAGCAATACACAAGCCGAAATGAAAAATTTAAATATTAATTTTGAGAGTGGTTTCTATTTCTTTGGAAGAAACGGCAATTAATATGAATGCCCAAGGGATTTTGTACAATTCACCCCTATGGGAATTGGCATAAAACGACGCAGCATTATAACGCATTAAGCACGATTTATACTTTAATATATTTTCGAGGTTGTATTGCAAAAATTGCCTTGTTTCCGTTTCCTATGATACGGCAAATAAGCATAAACGCGCAATGGAAATGCCTTGCTTAATGCTTTCAATGAATATTATATGATCTTCCGGGGATCGGAGTGAATAATGATGATGATAATATGCATAGCTGCAATGCTTTCAATCTACTTCTAGATGGATGTGTTCTGTTTTATTTTTGTTCTTTTTTAAAATTAGTAATATTAGTAATATCTAAAATCTTTATTAGTTCAGGAATATTGCCATCTGATTGCCAGGAACAACCAGGTGACCAAACCCATAGCCCTTGTTGATATTACAAACTTAATATAAACAAAAATTAATTGAAATTGATATATTTGTTAGCAATTTGAATAGATTACTTGATATGATTTATGACGTTGCGCATAAGATTGCATTAATGGGTGAATTTGATGTTAATTTTTTAAGTATTTCTCTACAGGTGCGTGATTTACGAAGTATCACGTCTACATTTAACTTGACAGATTATATAAAAATACGTACTCGGCTACAAGGTAACCGTACAACTATTATAGACAAGGTTTTTCCTAACGTTGTAGAAATACAAAATGTTTTTGTTATTGATTTTGTTATGAGTGACCATAGAACGTTGTTGGGTGTGCTACCCTTTTTCGATCGGAATATATCCGGTAATTGTGTGTATTCTAGAAATTATACGGGAGGTAAGTTATCGCATTTTATTGCAATATTGAACAACATGTCTTGGAATAAACTCTTTAACTACAGTGATGTAGACGTGGCTTTTGATTTTTTTTTTGATATTTATATGAAATATTTTGATCAGTGTCTCCCTTAATAAATACGAAAGATTGGGACGAGTTTTAAACATAGATGGGTCACACGTGAGGTAAAGCGTTCAAGTAGTAATCTTAAGGACTTGTTTATACTTATGAGTGATATTTATTCCGAAGCAAAAAGAAGACATAAACGGTTTTTGACAGAAACCAAACGCGATTATTATTCTCCTAAATTAATCGACTCTACGAATTCTTCGAAAACTGCATGGGAAATTATAAAAGAAATTATTAGGTAATATTAAAATCCGTGAAAATATTGTTCTGGAATGTGACGGTCGAACAATGTATGATCCGAACATTGTAGCTGAAAGTTTTAATAATTTTTTTCTTGAATCGGTTAACGAAATAGTATCTCAAATTTAGTTATCATAATATTATAAATAACATCAACATTCTACACAGCATGTGTGCAATGCCATATAATGAATTTGAAGTCCCTCGCGACTTAAAGTCAATCCCATGTTTGAAGAGGCGGCCATTAAGGCTTTCCTTATTCTTCGGTGTATACATTAATAATATAATAATAATGTGCTTTATTGTCATAAAAAACTACAAAATTGTATGGACACAGCTAAGTAAAACTACAACTAAAAATAGGTATAACAAACGAACAAGTAATACATAGTGTTGACGCATTAAGTTGTCAAGTAAGAGTAAAAAAATACAACAATTTACAAAAATTTACAAAAACACAAAATAATTTATTTAAAATTTTACCCTCCTCCGAAAATGTCGTTAACTGCATAAAGAGATTTCATAAGGAGGCATGGTTTAACCTTCCTGCTGAAATTTACATAGGTTGGTATCGATCTAAGCTTGACTGGGAGATGGTTGTATAGCTTGATTGCCTTGTAGATGATTGAGGATTTAGTCAACTCTGTATTTGGTATTGGAAGATAAAGATCGTGATCAAAACGTCTTGTAACGTAGTTATGGTGGTGTCGTTCAGGTAGATCAGAAAGATGTTTACGAACTAGTGA
>JARFOC010018961.1:0-10259 GCA_031763485.1 Osmoderma eremita
GTAAATAGTGACGAAACATCATACAATAATATTTTAGAAAAATCGAATTGTTTCTCGGTTACACGGTGAGTGTAACAGTATGTTTGACTAGAAAACGAGAAAGATGCTGCCAGTGTCCACGAAATGTTGATAAAAAGATAAACATCGCATGCGCACAATGTAAAAAAACTTTGTGTGCGAAGTTTATAGAAGGAAACAGCAAAATATATTATGCAATAACTGCCAAGATACATAATGTTTCTTCATAATGTTCATAATGTTATTATAATGTTATTTATGTATTGTTTATTTAAATGCGTTATTAAAAGTACATGCTTAGTTTTCATTTTGTTTTTTTAGCTACCAATAATACACTCAAGTTTCAAATTAGAAACAAAGTTTTTAGTTTTTTACATATTTATTGTTTTATTATAGTTTCTAACGTTTAATTATCTTGTTTTGCCTTTCTGTTGTTAAATGGGATCGAAATATAGTATAATATAATAAATAATAAGGGTTAATAAATAAATGAAATTGTCATATACCTTAACTACCCTTTCTATGTGTGTGTGTATGTATTACGTTCCACCCTGTTCTTTAATCTTAGTTCTTATACCGCTGTCATTCGTTCCAGCTCCTTCAAATCTTTCTCATCTCACTTCCAATCATACCTTTTTTTCATACTGTATTATCAGCGAAGAGTCTTCGGATTCTATGTTGGCAACTTGGGCTCAGATAACTGCACTTACGATTATAGTGGATCCGTGATGTTAGTTATCAAATTCCTCCAAATCCCTCTGTTGTGTTGTGTAATGTTTTTATGTTAATTTAAAGTATTCTTTGATTTAGTAACTTTTTGTATACCCTTCATCCGTACCTGGCTAGACATTTACTATTATTCCCCATAGAACAGAGTTCGCCTTTATCTACTAAATCTTGGGTATTAATGAAAACTAACTAATATTAAATACAAATAACAATCGTATAGGTGGCAGTCCTGTGCGCATTTAATTAACCCTAACACACAGATCTAGTACGTTAGTAATGAATTTTGGTATCACCACAAGATGCTGAAAGAGATCATAGCAATACATACTTTCCCACATTCTAAAATTTAATTAATCAGATTGATCGTTAAGAAATAACGAGGTATTAAACATGCTTCAAGGGAAGGTTTCTTTGTCAAGTTTTTAGTGGTCGTAAACTTGCGAACTGAGAAAAATATTTTCAGTATTGAATGGTGGTGCTTCAGTTACGGAGAAACCCCATCAGAATTAAAATTGGAATGCGCGTAGGTTGCTTTATATAGCTTTATGGGTCTTAGCCATTTGTGTTAAGCATACCTTTTATTTAAGTCGTAATATTGATGATAGTAATATAAGTGTTTTTTTTTATATGCATTTTGATATTTATAATTTGTTTATTACTTAACTGGTACATGCTTGAAACTAATTGAAAGTATTATAGTTTGTAGTTCGTTGGAGAAAAGGACTTAAACATGGTTGCATTTCTTCTATGATATATCATTAAGATCTTTTTCTTGGAAATCGTGTATATTCTACAACGTATAAACGTAACAGGTGCGCTTCTGTTGAAGTTATAAACCGCTTCGTGACTTTAAATTGATGGCAGACTCATTATCCAGTCGAGCCTCGTAAAGATCTTTACGATGCAGATATCGTTGTATGGATAGGAGAAAAATATATTGTAAAAGAAAAAGGAAATATCAGGAAAATAATGAGAAAAGGAAAGGTGGTCGGAAAAGATGGTTCGTTGGATTTGTTTCCTAAATATAAACTTTTCATTTATTTTGTACACTGCATTAACCTAACCAAAATACACGTAGCTAACTAAAAGAAAATGTATTAAATACAGTCCGCCGATATTCGTTCTTTAGTCAACATTAAGCGTTTTGTTAAAAAATATTTGTTAGACCAAAAATAATTGATGTGTTAGTGCAATAGTAACCTTAATTTCAGGTACCTCTCAATGATAATTTCTTAACTTGGTTAGACGAACAAACCTATAGATGTGTTTCAACACTTTTCGCAATTTATACTAACAAAGAAATTTTGTCATTTTACAAAATGAAATTGTTGCCTGACTATTCTTTTAGGTTTATTTATTTTTTATATAGAACATCTCAAAGAGAATTATATTGGGTTATATTATTGGTCTGGTATTACAAAATGCCAAGGTGCGATAATGGCCAAAAGACTTATTAGCATTAATCCTCTTTTACGGAAGCCTTTAGTAAAAATTTACCAAAGATTTGTTCTCATTGAGGAAGAAGGTCCAGGTGGATTATACTAACCACGCAACCTCTGTCATTAATATTTTCACTACTAGATGTTATGTCGCGACATACTTCATTTAAATATTCATTCATTTTAATAGTCGTAATTACGTTCCCAAATACCTATTGTGCTAGATGGGAAATTATATATTATCGAACGTCCAAATAATAAATGATTCATGTCGAACATTTAAATCCAAAAAAGTTGTCTTTTCCTTAAAAATTATCCAGCATAATTCTTAACATTTGAATTTGCCTTTATTATTATGCTATATTTATTTGACGAATAGTAGTTTGTGACGTAAGCCCTTTCGCGCAGCTTTGGCGCGATTTGGCGGGAAGTCTACTACAGTGCAAAATTTATGCTTAAATGCATTGTAGCCTCTAGAAGCTAGCGTCTTGTCGCTCCGCCAACTCAGCGCGATGTACAGTGGCGAGCAAAAGAATAGGGACACTAATGTGATTATAGAAAAAGTGTTTATTCATTTTCGAATGAACAAAAATTTAAAACGTGAAAATATGTGTATTACAAACTACTGACAATGAATATATAGAAATAAGTTGAAACATATACTTAAATTAAAAAAAGACATGCGAATACAAATTAATACGTACGTATAATGCGAGCATTTAAATAAGGACACTGAAAAATTTCATTAGTAAACTTAATACTTTGTGGGATACCCCTTTGCTTTAATGACTGCGGCACATCTCCTAGGCATAGAGTCAATTAGATGTTGACGTCGTGCCACGGGAGTATTGTTCCAGACCCCGTTAACAAACCGAAACAGTTCGTCGAGATTTGAAATGTTTTTATCACGAATACCGAGCTTTACATCATGCCACAAGTTTTCGGTGGGGTTTAAATCAGGACTAAATGAAGGCCATTCAAGAAGGTCTACTTTGTTTTTTCGAAAGCATTCTTTTGTAGTCTTGGCAGTGTGCTTAGGATCATTATCTTGTTGGTATTTCCAAAGCACGGATAAATGATCGTCGGCATATGGCAGCATAACGTTCGATAAAATGCCAACATACACATGTTGATCCATTATTCCATTAATTTTATGCAAGGGACCAACTCCTCTATACGACATGCAACCCCATACTAAAACTTTTCCACCGAAACCTTTCACGGTTTTTATTGTATACTTAGGATTCATGGCTTCATTGGGACATCTCCTCACGTATCTTCATCGGATCCCATTCTATTAAACTTTGACTCACCACTAAATAATGCAAATTTCCATTGATCTGTAGTCCATGTGTAGATGACTTCTGACAAAATCTAACCGTTTAATTCTATTTTTTGCTTATAAGTGGTTTATTCCTTGCGATTCTACCATGTAATCCCAATTTCATTCAACCTTCGTCTGACTGTCCATACACTAATAGGTCTACTAACTTCTTTAATTATCTCTTTATGAATGTCTATCGCTGTTTTCAATGGTTTTGCACGTGAGAGATGTACTATTTGTCTATCAACACGGATCGTCGTTTTCTTAGTTCTTCCCCTTTTATGATTTTTTTCGCACGTTTTGTATTTTTGGAAATATTTTATTTGATTAGTCACCATATTTTTTGACACAGATAGATGCGTAGCTATTTTTCTAAAACTCCAACCGTCTCCGCGAAGTTTAACAATAATTTTTCGAACTTCGGGTGTACAATGTTTTCCACGACCCATTTCTCAACTATTTCAGTTCGTGCTACTGTGACGATTATTATTGTGCGCTTAATACATCAAAATCTGGTTTGTATAATTGGGTATTAATAATATAAATAGTGGGTTACCTCAATAAGAACTTAAAGTATACTAAATAAAATATTATAACAACTGTTCCTATTTAAATGCTCTCTAGCGTGAGACCATTTGTGAGAAATATAAACAAAACATTATAATACTAAGAAGAAATGCAGGTGGCATGTCTTAAGGATACACATTTAATCATTGCTAAGAACTTTATAGCAAAAATAAATTCTTTCATTTCGTTTAAAATTGTACCAAGGCATTAAACTTTAAATACAATAGGCTGCCACTATTTGCTTGCCCGCAACTGTACATTTACCTGCAAGAAAAGCATTGCTGATGTTCATCATGAGATGGATTCAGACACATACGAGGACCGGTTTATTAAGAAATTGCTTCCAAATATACCTCAGAACTCAGTGATTGTTATTGATAATGCGTCCTATCGCTGCAGAAAATTAGAAAAAATTCCAACGGCAGCATGGAGAGAAACAATATCATTGATTGGCTCCGTGAGAAACAAATACGAACCACTGACGATATGCTAAAAAGGGACTGTTTTGAAGTTTTGAACATAGGACTCAATACTAAGAATATAGCCATAGAAGTAGGAAATGAAGTTCTACAGGAAACTCAATTTATTAAATACCTTGGATCCATGTTTGTAGGGAAAGGTAGTCTGGAAAGAGAAATTAATAATAGAATAACATACACTAATAAAACAACAAGAAAGAATTAAGCAAAGGAACAAAGATTAAGGTATATGAGTCAATAATAGGACCTATACTTATGTATTCCGCAGAGTAATGATAATATTGGGGAAAATAGAGGGTGTAACCAAGCTAGGTAAAATAAGAAATGAAGAAATCAGAAGGCGTTTGGAGATATAAAGTATAATTATCAAAATCGACACACAACAATTGAGATGGTTCGGTCACGTATCTAAATAAACAAGCCAGGGGTAGACCCAAAGTTATGTGGAATGAAGGTATATGGAAAGTCTTAGCAGACAAGGGCTTTTCATGGACTCAAACAAAGACAGTGGCAACAAACAAACTGCAATGGAGAAGTTTAGTTCCCTCTGCACCTCGGGTAGAAGAGGAGATGATCTGATGATGATGATGACGTTTTATTAATCTTACTTTAATTCTGATTAATTCGACCAAAGATATTAAACACAAGCGACTTTACTAATTTGGTAACAGATTTTCGCCAGCGTACGTCTATAATTTATATTTAATTATCCATATGAGGTGTGTAAATTAAGTAATGAGACTGACAACGTAGCGGTTGATATGGCAGCACGGTACATGGACAAGTTTGAACTCGATCAAATCATTTGGTTGTCCGTTGTCGTTTTTCCAGTGAACCCGGTTTTCGTAGTGCGTTCTACAAATGAAAGACATTAATTTCGAGCAACGGTGTACTATCAGGTTTTGCTTCAGACTTGGGCAAAGCGCAATAGAAACTTTTACAAAACTTCAGCAAGCCTACAGGGACCGTGTGTTGTCAAAAGCCCAGTTTTTTCGGTGGTTTAAGGTATTTTTAAAAGGAAGAGAGTCGTTGGGAGATGAGCCACGCAGTGTAAGGCCTTCAACTGCAAGAACCGATAGCAATGTCGACAAAATCCGCGATCCTGAGCGTTCATATCGTCGGTTGACCATGGGCAAATCGAAGATCAAGAGCATGCTGATTTTTTTCTTTGATAGACAGGGAATCGTTCACAAAGAGTTCGTGCCTCAATGTCAGGCAGTTAATCAACGTTTTTACCGAGCGGTACTCGAATGACTCCGAAAAAGGGTAACCAAACATCAAGAACAATCCGATCCTGCATCATGACAATGCACCTTGTCACACAGCAATTTCCAAGAACGGTTATTTGGCCAGCAAAAATATTTGTGTGGCTCCTCAGCCTCCTTATTCACCTGATTTGTGTCCTTGTGAGTATTTCCTCTCTCCAAGATTGAAAATTCATCTAAAGGGACATCATTTTGGGCCACTCGGAAACATTTAAACGGCTCTAACCGACCAGCTAAAGGCGATTCCAATATCCGAGCTGTTATGAGGAATGGAAGAACCGTCTCCAACGCTGTATGGCTTCCCAAGGAAGTTATTTTGAGGGAGACAACGTTCAATTGTAATTATATTCAAATAAAAATATTTAACAACATCAGTCTCATTACTTAATTTACACACCTCGTATACTTATTTGCACCTCAAGTGTGCACATAAAGGAGGTACGCTTCTTGGCGCTGTTCAATCAATGCACGATAAAGCTTGGCAGGTCGTTAAATTACCATTTTGACAGCCTGTATACCATTTGTTTAAAATAGCAAATTGAACACTAATTTCTTGCCTTTCTACAATTCTTTCTACATCAAAAACGTCACGAAGCTTTTTTTTAATAGGCCACGTTCAGAATACTACATAATGTTAATCAAGTCAAGATCCCTTGTTTGTATGTATTTAATACTTGATTTAGTAAAATGTCAGGCTGCATTGCAACGTTGTTTTAGGTCAGGGATCATATCTTTCAAATCAAATGTTTAAACCATCGCCAAAATCAAATATAACAATATAACCAATAAATATTTCTAATATTCTCCAAGACTTAAATTCACTGTATTACCACTTAAAAATGCATTGAAAAACTATAAAAAAACAAATAATAGAATACGGTGGCTTACAATAGTAAAAATACAAAATACCCTTACCACCTCAATGAGTGAAGAACTCCTGATACGTATTTCGGCAACTAACTTTCCATCCTCAGCAGAATCTACGAAGGAAGATAATGTTAGATGTCGCACTCTGGGAGATATGCACTACACGGAACATCACTTGAATCGCACTGTTATTCAAGTGGTGTTCTCTGTGGTGCACCACTTGAATGACACTGTTGTTTAGGTGGAGTTCTGTGTGGTGCGTATCTCCCAGAGTGCGACGTCTAACATTATCTTCCTTCGTAGATTCTGCTGAGAATGGCACTTAGTTGCCGAAATACGTATCCGGAGTTCTTCACTCAGCGTGGTGGTAAGGGTTTTTTTTATTTTTACTGTTGAAAAACTAAACAACGTTAGAGTTTTATCAATTCTCTAGAGCACTTTACTTTTCCTTATCAGCGTCACATTACCTCCCCTCAAAAATGTGTACACAAAGCTTTTACCAAGACGAAACTGTATCCGTCCGGACAACGGAAGAATCCCTAAAAGTTCCTTCGATCTATCGGTTAGGTTAAGGTTACGGATAGATAAATATCAACCGAATGGACAAACAAAGGACTTTTGAGGAGGAAAGTGGTCAGTATCGGATGGGCGGCCGAAAACTAGGGTACGTTTTATCTGGAAGTTTGCTATGGGTCCCCTAGGAACAGCGCGAGAGTTTGTTACGTATGTATATATAGCGTGTCAAGGAATCTGTCCAATATAATACTTTAAAAACCAATACGTCGCCCGAATAATGTCAAGTTTTAAATTTAAAAGTTTTAGCATACGCTCTCGCTATATGAGAAACCTTCGATTTAATGGAAATATAAACATGAAATTTGCATACTAGCATTAATGTGTTATAACCAGCAGAAACTTGATGGATTAAATTGCGAATTCTAATGCTAATTCGGAATTATAACGCATCAAAATGTTAAGTCAAATATTAAAATAACTTTTTCCTGCAAAAAAATCAGGTAAGGGTGAATATAATCTTTTTCCCGGCTTCCCCGAATCTCTTTAAGCCTTAGTTTCCGCCAAAACAAAAAAATAACATTCGTCGGAAGTGACGTAAATATTCAGCTTCATCCTTGTTAAATATTTATTGCCTGAATAATCACCATAAATTAGAATACGATTTGCATTCGCGCGCGCGCCAATTAGTCTGATTATTAAACGCCAGGTGGCGCGCGAGGTTACCGCGAATCTTATCGGGAATTCCCTTCATTCCACTGTATCTCGCCGACATCTTTTATATAGGTTGTGGTAACAAGACGACTCTATACTTTGTTCACCAAACACATGGAGTGATCACGTGATGATCATGCAACTTGCACGTGCGAAGCCGGTTTTACACTGTAAAACAGAAAAATAGTTATTTCCATCCAGATACGACTATTTGTACCCTATTTAATTAATTTAAATTTAATTAATTGTAAACTTTCATTATATGTATTTGCTGTCTATTGCAATCTGCTTTTTATTTTAAGGTAGAGCAAATAAATAATAATGTATAAGCCGGCGTGGATGAAAAATTAAAATTTTGAAGTATGATTGGCTCAAAAGAATATAATTTTTCTTAGTAAAACGCTGTTTAATATCTTATTAAAAAGGTACTTGTGCCGTAACAAGAAGAAATCATAGGCTTTACTTTATTTAGAAGATGTTTTAATTATGGATGTGTTTATAGCTTATAAAAAAATGATGCGACTAGCCAACTTTAAAATTCAAAAACTACAAAAAAAAAAGAAGAAAAGGGTACTCAACGTTCTGTGTATTGTACATTTATTATAAATAGACACTATTTTACCTTGCCCATTATATTGTATAATAGAGTCTTAAAAAATACACAAATATGGAATGTAGAGGAAAAAGACGAAATCAAAACTGAAAACAATAAATACAGAACACCGCAGAGGAATAAAGGGGTTATGTTGTGGTTATGTTTGATTATATAGCAGCGGAAGGATAAATATCGATGTATGTGATGTATGACGTCACACCTACCAACTGTATAATATGAATTTGTCATTTTTTAAAAATACATGTCGATGAGGTTATAATCAATAGTTTAATATGTAAATAGTTATATATTACATCATTTTATTTATCAGTTGCACTGATTAAATAATTACTATAAGCGCCAATTATCAGTTAACGCAATTCGACTTTCTTCTTAACTATTGGTATTCGTGTACACCGTTGTCGATAGTTGTTTGTTGTTTGTGTCATTAAATATTATCTGTATTTGTGCCGTTCGTGTAAGTTATTGCTTATTCAAGGACTTTTATATGCTATATTACATATTTTATCAAAATTATTCTTATCAGGACACAAATAATCACGTTCCTTGGCGACTGTATTACACTAAAATGCCGAAATATTTCGATAAACAATCAAAGGAAATGATTGGGGCGTTAATAACGTCCTTCGAATAAGGACGTGATGGCATTCACATTCACGGGCAACCTTTGATACCTTTTACGGCAGTGAGGGAAGCAAGTAGTGTATTTACGCAAACACAGTGTTCAAAGTATTACAAGCGATGTAATTTTAGCATGTTGCTGCAGCTTTAAATATTAACTTATCGTCTGTTAGTGCCATATCACAAGCAGTAAAAAACAATGAACACCTCACAGATCCCAAAGCAAATCGACAAAAGCCTAAACCTGTGTTTGATATCGATGATGCTACCAAATCATCGATAATGTATGAAATGTATCGAAATAGTAAGTATAAGATATATCAGTTTTAATTTCTTTTGTAATTATCTTGGTATTTTAGAACAACACATTACACGGAATACAAATTTTGAAGGATATATTTCATGGATGCCTTTCGTCTCTAGGGGTTATTTCAAAAGAAATAGGTTTCCGCTGGAGAAAAGATAATTCTCGACAAGGATTGATGGAATTGCCACATATAGCAAATGCAAGAGTTAATTTTTTGCCAACACATGTTAAAAATTTGCGCAGTAATCTTTTGCAGTTTGTGTATTTAGACAAACATGAATTTTTTAAAATATCTCCGTTCGCCAGTCATGGCAGGAGAAGGATAGTGTTAAGAAACAGGTGCGTACATGTACAAAATTTATAGATTAAAAGTTTATTTTTTTAAATATTTTTAAATTGGTTTGTAGATACATTATATTACACGCTGCCAAAGTTGATGGATTTATACCGGACGCAACACTGATATTTTGTTCGAGCACTAAAAACTTTGACTATCATGGAGAAATGAATCATGAAAATTTTATTCATCGGTTTGAGTGTCAGCTATTAAGACGTCTTGAAAAACCATCATGATAGTTGTGGATAAGGCAAGTTATCATAGTAAATTCCGAGTACAATGTCCTACCGCAAGAAGAAGGAGGCGATTGAAAACTGGTTGGGAAATAATAGCATTTTTTTCGACGCTGTTAAAGACACAAATGCTTCACTTAGTTTCACTGTAAGTATTGTAACGGTACTCTTACAATAATAAATAAATTTCGTGAATGATTTGGCTAATATGAGTACTCTATTTTATCCTT